>OMNZ01089239.1:87552-110664 GCA_900303255.1 Lesueurigobius sanzi
GTTCCCGTGGCTTTTGCATGGACTTGATTGGCAGCCATTTTTCTGTGCCTCTCCAACCCATAACCCCAGCTGGCTTCGACTACATGTCAGTGTGTTGTTAAGGGCGACGCGCGGGGGCCCCGTACCCGCCGCCGTTCCCCCTTTCCATGTCGGACGCGTCTCGTTTTTTTGTGTGTGTGTGTGTGTGTGTGTCCCTTTTGTGTTCGGGGCCTGCTTGTCCCCCGTGATGTGGTGTGTGTGTGTGTGTGCGCTCGCCGACGAAGCAGCGCTGTCTGTCATCCGTCTGCTGTGTGTTGGTCGTTCTGTGTTTTTTTTGTGTGTGTCTATTATTATATAATATTGTTAAAACTTTTACCTTGCCCCCCCCCCCCCTTCCCCCTCTCCCCACGACGCCCCCCCTGGAGTTCCACAAGAGGGACACGTACTGTGCAGAGGCGCGACGGATGTATCAGGGAACAGACATTCATGACTCACGATTTTAGATTTTCAAGCTTGCCTTTCACACTCTTGATTCACCCCAATCCTCATCAATTTAAGCTAATTATGCCGTAAATGTGAAATATACACAATAGTTCTGTCTTTCGTTTAACATTTGCATACGGTATTACATGTCAAATTCAAATCAGAAGTCGATTTCAAGCACCAGGGGCCTTAGACTGAAACAATTTGCTGTTTGGTTCTGTTTTAGAAATACACCATTTTTCACAAAGTTGTGTTCATTCATGCAGTCATTATGAAGTTAAGTCAAAACCATGAGAGGAAAACGATGAACCACGGCACTCCTCCCACATTGTTACTCTCTATTTACATTTTCTAAAAAGCCTTTATTGTACTGGGCTAATGCATATTAAATTCTTTTAAAACATGTTGCTGGTTTCTTCCACGCGTATCGGCTCCAACAAAGCCTTTTTCAAGAAGTGAAAAACCAAAATCAATAAATCAACACCGATTGTCAATTCGAGTTATATTAGGATTTAAAAATGGTCCCAAAAATGCCATTAGATGCACAGGACTAGAACGCACTGCTTATTACACCAAAATCTATGCAGCACTTTATTTTATTACTTACTACTGGGCAAATATTACTCCAAAAAAAAGTTACCCAGTGAAAATTGTACTTAAGTTAAGGTACTATAGGATCACAACTTTCATCATAACTTTGTGTCTTCAAAAACATGAAACATATGAATATACAATACTCCTGAACATGTATTTGACTCTTTTCCTCTTCAGGTCGGCCTGGTTTAACTTGTGCAGATATAAATGACTAAAGAATAGAAAAACAACAGATATATTGATACAAAATTACTATAACTATTGAAGGGTTAGTGGCATTGGATTATACATCTGCACAGCGCCACCTCCTGGTCTGGAGTGGACATGATAATGATAAATCGGAGAAAAAAGCACAACGCGACCAACTTGCCTGCACTCCGTAAGTAACGTGTAACAAGAGCTGTTTTTTTAGAAATGTAGTGGATTGAAGTATTATTATTATTTGTTCGTCAAAGGCAGTGGAGTAAAAGTAATACGTTGTCAACGAAGATACTGCTCAAGTAAAGTACAGATCCTCAAAAACTCGGCTTACATACAGTACTTGGAAACAAGTTAAGGTGAATGAATAACACATCCCTTACCTATTTAAACCGTGATCATGTCCCGAACTCAAAGTTTCTGCAAACAAATTAAATTCATGCACCGGCTCCGTCAGAGCTCTGAATGTGGGTCAGTGGGTTGTTTACAGTTGTGGTGCGACACAAACCATCTGCTCTGAAAGGTGATGTCATATCCCCCCTGCTCTCTCTCTCTCTCTCTCTCTCTCTCTCTCTCTCTCTCTCTCTCTCTCTCTCTCTCTCTCTCTCTCTCTATTCTCCGCCTTCGATCTCCTGCAGTCCAAACCTCCTGCCAAAACACGAAAGCGTCTCGTCCAGATGCAGCAGCCTCTCCACCACAATTGGGAGATGTTTCAGAGAATAGCAAACACCAGGCCTATTTATGATTTCATTTCACAGTGATTAACAGCTCTGGCGCTTGTCATTACCGTGTAATCAGAGCAATTCTGTGATTAATATGTAATTATACTCTCATAATTGATGCAAACGATTTCCATAAATCTGAATCGTCTCAAACTTTTTGCCACCGGATTTAAAAGAGAGATGAATAACCACTTGAACGCACGCACTCGTCGTCAGGAGCATTTTGACCTGATGTCGGAGGGAGCCGGCGTCACTAATTACATCTTTAGTTCAGTTGTTTTGTGTTCAGAAAATGGATGTCCCTTTGTCTTTCTGCCCTGCACTGCGTAGGAGCCATCCTGACGCCGCTTCCCAACGGGCCTTTTAGTTTTACATCAGTGGGAATCATTCGAGTCGGTGCGAGCGCCAGCAGGACCGCTCATCATCTGCCCAGCGCCGAACGGCCGACCGACCGACCGACGCCTGCTTTTTAAATAAACTCCAACACATTTGCATCTCCAAAACATTTGAAGTAGCGGGAAAAAAGCAGTTGTAAAATAACACACTGGCATCTAGCGCCAATCTTTTTGCCGTCTTCATGAATTAATCAGTGCTGGTTTGTTTTGGGCTTTTGACGCTTGCTAGACTTTTGATAACATCTGTATATAAATTTTAATAGGATTATGCAAAACAAATACTTCACTCCAGCACTCAAAGGAGAAAGTTGGAGATAAGAAAGTAGCTAGTCAACAAAGTGAAGCGTTTGGGAGAGATTTCCCAAATGGAGCTATTATTAGTAAAGACTTCATTTGGCAGGTGCGTCGAAGCAAGTTAAATCATCTGGGAACAGATTTACATACTCTACATTTGAGAACGTGCCTGGCTAATGGTTTATAAATAAATTGGTAATTGGCAATCCGCTAATAATATGGTAAAAGGTGAAAAGTGTGAGATTGTAATGGATGGCTGTCTACGGATGCAACGATCAATCGTCAATATAGCAGGGGTGCCCAAAGTGCGGCACGGGGGCCAAATGCGGCCCACGGACGAATTATTGTCGGCCGTCACCACCACAGACAGAACTTTATACTGCATGTTTAATAATTCAACACAATTATAACTCAATATCTTACATTTTATTGTGAGACAGAGCTGCTTCAAGCTTACAATCCTGATGAAAGTGTGGTTCCACAGTTAAAGTCTCTGGTAAAAGCACCCAATTGAATATTTCACTGCATTTACCAATGTCTCTGGCCCTCAGTACCATATGCAATTAACTATGCAGCCCCTGATTTAAAAAGTTTGGACGCCCCTGCTATATAGCCACTGTGACTGCATAGCATGAAGGCGGCCGAAGAGTATCTATGGAAAAGTGGGAGGCGAGCTCACTCCACTGAGGCTGGTACAATATTAACCGCGAGTGCTGCAGCGTAAACTCGTCGGCTACTGTAGAGCAAATAAAACTACTATTTCCTTTGGAAATTACATCAAATATTCAAGGCAATAGGCACTAACATTCTAAATTCCTCAATCTGCACAGTATAAGGCATTTGTATGGCTTAAAAGGGGGAACATCATGCAACTTTTTTAGCATACAGTGCTGTTCTCTCATGAAAATCATATCTGGAGTTGCATTTTGAGATGTTCACACACAAGCTTCTCTCTTTGTCCTACGTAGCCAGTGCTCTCGCTACCTCCAGCTCAGTTCCTGCGCAAGGTTAATGTCGAACCAGAAACAAAACTTTGAATATGTAATTTTCTATATAAAGCATGTAATAGCATACCCCTGTTTTAAATGACCCATAATCTTATCTTAAAGTGAGACACTGCAGGTGAATAGAGGAAAAAATGTAATTGAGTGATATCAATATGAAACTTATGATGTGGATTACTCACATACAAGTTTTGTAATTTTATGCTTTCATTTTAAAAAATAAGGCAATGTGTTAAAACGTCCAAAACTGACTTTTTTTAAGTGAGAAATTCTAAATAATGGATAAAACCAGGTTTAAATTCATGGTTTTATTTTATTGGTATATTAGTTACAAAGATTTGTTCAGATGGGATTTTGGAAATTTGGTTTAGTTTAGTGAATAAACATTTCGCCTTGCTTTTTGGGGTTCAAAACTCAATAGGAATTATCAAAAAATCCCTCTTATTTGAGCATCAGTGCATCAAATTTTTTTTAAAACAGAAAAAAGCAGAAAATATATATATGTATTGTATGATTTCAACATGAGGAAAGAAGTTCTTATAAGAAAGATGCTCAAAAGGAGTAGGAAGAAGTTTGCACAATCAAATGAGGTCACATGATGTCCAAGTGAAATATGTTCAGAGATTAAACTGGCTCAAAATCAGAAAAAAAATAGTTTTGCCTGCAGTGTCTCCCCTTATATCATCCACACTGGTTCATGGTTAGCTTCTCTTAACGTAGCTCTATGAACTACCCTGATCGCAATGTTATACTCCACTGTTCAAGATTTGATAGGTATGTTAAGCAATTTAAAATATGTAATGCGGGATGACCACAAATCTCTACCTCCCCTCCCGGACTCTCGCTCTCCCGGGTCTAACAGATCATAAAGTAATCGCCTCCCTCCTCCCCTTGCCCCATCGTTTGTTGATTAAGTGGCCGGTAAATCCGTGCACACGTGTAACCGGGGCGAGATGTCACACCGCATTACCGCTCGGGGATCCGCCGAGCCGCAAATCTGCCGCTGATAATAAAGCGGACTGGCGTGTGTCATGTGCGCGCTCCATTGTAGCGTTATGAAGAGTACAGTGTCGACATGTATATTGGGCTCACCGTGAGCTATGATAGGCAGGGATCAGTGCGTCATCCTCCTCCTCCTCGTCTCTCCCTCCTCCCGTCAAGCCCCATCAGGCACGGTGACACCCCGGCCCGGACCTCAGATCACTTTAAAGGTTATCCGGCTGACACACCTAATCGCTGTACGGCAAATGGAGCGTCTGACAGGGCCCCGAGTCGCCACGCCTGGTGCGAGATGCCAATTTAACATGCCAGAACGCATCCCCTCCACCCCTCTGGTGCTCCGCGATGAATGATTAGGATCCAGCGGGCCGTGCGATTTGGTTTCAGGCGAGGAGTGGGGTAAATTGTCAAAAAATTACATCCGAGTTGCCGCGATAACAAAGATCAAAGCTTTTTTTTTTGCGATTCCCCCAAACATTGTTACATTGCACAGGTAAATATCTAGGTTGAAATGTGTTGAGTACTTCCAGATCCTAACATCCCAAACCTTATGAGACTAGATCAACGGTGCATGGGGAAACTAATGCCCCGGGGGTCAAAAACGGCCTAGCTCTTCAATCCGGCCAACGAAACAGGTCCAAGCCCAATATGCACTGGCTAAAAGGGGTAAACAGCAACTGGTCTAGTCCCCTGGCAAGTTTGAAAGCCCGATGTGGCCCTTGCATCAAAGGTTTGCCCATAGTTGCACTAGATTTTCGGCGTGTAATCTTCCACTGGGTCTGACATCAAGACTTCAATCCCAACCCCAATCCTAATGTTAACTCTGAAGAGAACAGGGCGATGGCGCACCGAGCTAGAGGTACTGTACATCCGGCGTTTCTCGGAAAGCATTGGAGGACAGTGCCGGAAAAGCAGCTCCGGCTAACATGTGAACAGATTGCAAACGTCCGATTTCATTTTCTTGTAAGCCAGCTGTAGCTTCATAAAATCCGTGAAATCATCTTTTTTTTAAAATATAAAATAATTCCAATTACCCAGTCCTTTCGTCCAAAACACTTGCTTGGTTGGCTTCTCTATACATTTTGAGTAACAGACTTTCCGAGGGCCCATTCCTTAGGTACAGCAGTCAACCAACCAACACCCCCACTGGCTTAATGATATCACCCACATCTCGTTCCTGGACACCTTCCATAACTCTTCCTTCTTCCCCGGCGGCAGTGAATCTCCCGCTCGCTCGAAGCCCTAAATGAAACATTATCCAACTTTTTAGGGATAGAAAATGAATGGCCGCGAGAGAGAATTTGGACTTCTCTTAGCTGCTCTGAGCTGGCATGTGCGCCGGGGAGATAAGATGATTTAATGGCAGGGTAAAAGTGCGCCGCTCTTTAAGGCACGGGAAGTCAACCGATGCATAGAGCGTAATCCTCGGCGCGTCCGTGCCAGCAATCAGCAACCCCCTACCTGTCGTGGGTAGTGAAGAATTAATCTGCCATAGCAAGCAAGGGCTCCACGCACAATGCGCGGGGACCACAATGGGATTTTAAGACCCGTAGAACCACCGAGTCGTCCACAAATTGCCATGTTGCAATCCCATTGACTCCGCGGTCGGTGCTGGTGCAGGGAATTCTGTTTTATTTATTTTTTTTTACTTCTAGGGGTGAAATCCTCAGCACACCGTTCAGAAGCCTGTGAGCAAACAGTGGAGAGACACGGGGATCAGCCTGGGAAAGAGTGAAGAGAAAGTGCTGCTTCATGGTTTCCCGCGTTGAGTGTAGCCTCCAAGCTGCTGAGCAAGCCAGTCAATCAACCATTTAAGTTCAGTTATATTTACTTAAGGCAGTGCGTACTTTGCCTCGTGTCAAAGTATAGAATTCGATTTGTTTCTTGCCATCGTGCTGCCGCGTTCCAATGATTTTGTTTTTTGTCCACTTCGCTGCTCTTTTGCAATCACTTTTTTGTGTTATCGGCGCAGAGGCTGGAAAACAAAAAGCAGCATCAAAAGAACGGTATTAATCAGTGCTCGTTTCTTTTTTTTTTAAAATAGGAAGAGCGTCGGAAGTGTTAGTGTCTGCAGCCTAGCGGAGTGGAGAATTATTTACCAGGGAGGCACGGGCTTACAATCAAATCCCCATCCATCTTTAGGAGTGCACAAAACAAGCACAATCTGGCTAAGCAAACCCATTAGGAAGTGCCGTGTTTGTCCGGTTTGGAGACACAGTAAGACGCGCGAACGCCTCAGCCGGGGCTTACACAGGATTAAAGTGTTTACCAAAACATCCAAGGTCTTCCACGCGGGCCCTGTGCCGCGCAGACCTCCCTCTTCTTGCCCGCGCGTCTCCCCTCTCGCGGCTCTGTTGGTTCAGCGCAAAGCTAACAGTCGGCAGGCGAGAAAGCTGTTGGCGTAGAACGGAGCGGGAAGGATGCAAACGAGTCCGAGGCGAGGGCAGCGTGAGATGAATAAGGGCTCCGCCAATTAACGAAATCACTGAATCACTTCCCTCTCACTTATTATGAGGCGGACTTCGGGATTGTCCTAAAATGTGAGCGGCAGATGGAAAGGTCCTATCGCAACATTGTATAATTCACTAGAGCAGGGCGCCAAGACGCCCCAAAATGACCACGCAGACAACCCGGGACTCCCACTGTGAAATGTAAAACAGAAAATCAGGTTTATGTAAGTAGTTTATTCACAAATATTATGCTGTTTTCAATTTAAAATCATAGTAAATATAGCGCCAGAAAGATTTCTGTGTTTTTTGTGTTGATTTTATGTTGGGACCCCAGCTCAGAGCCTCTTGACCTCCCAGTGGGTCCTGATCCACACTTTGGGAACTGGTGTTGCTGTTACTTACCTCCGAATTGTCACGGCAAGCTGCAGATCAAGCAAAAATACCCTTTTCCAACATGAAATAATAAGGATTTAGCCTTATCATCTTGTTACCGTCTCAAAGTATAAAATCTTCTCAAAGTCAAGGTCGAGGTTTATTTGTATAGCACATTTAAAATCCAGCCAACACTGCCCACAGTGCTGCACAAGAGAACAAAAAAAAACATTTAAGCTGCAAAACGCTATGCTGTAGCAATAAAACAATTGATGGCTATAGGAGCCCAGACACAAGTAACAACAGCTGTAAAAACAGTAAGATGAAAGAAGTTCAATGTTCAGCTCAGCTCGTGTTGAAAGCCAACGTGGAGAGGTGTGTTTTTCTTCTTCTGTCAACGTTCTGTTGATACGAGCATTTGTCAGAAGGCTGGCTCGGACAGCAGAGGCAAAAACTATCAAACTATCCCCACAACCCACTGAAAATGGTCCACATTGGGAAGCTAATCGATAGTTGAGAAGCGCTAGATTGAGAGTTAATTTGCAAAAGCAGATATTTCCGTTTAGATTTTTGTGTGAAATTGTTTTAAATATTCATCAGCATACTCTACAGATGACACTAGTAAAAGTAAAGTTGAATCAATTTGATCAATAAGTGACTTAATACTTTTGATTCACTAAAATGGTTGTGGTCTTTAAAAACACTGCTACACAAGGAGAAAATGGCAAGCCTATATTGATTTTTTGAGTGGATCTGTTTTTTGCAAATGAACTCTTCTTATAGTCTTTACAGAGTCTACACTTGTGCTGTTTCGGCATGACGCCAGACTGAAGAAAATAAAACAAACAAACAAAACAAACGGTTTGGGATATCGAGAAAACGTCAGGCAAAGCTGTTTTTTCCCCACATAGTTTCATTAATATAAAACTAGTGCTGCCAATCGATTAAATCTTTTAATCAGATTGACCATACTTTGGAAACTCTTCAAACTAATCAAATTAATCACAGTTAATTGTATGTAATTATGATATGATGGCTCTCATTTCATTGACATAATAATTTTCATTTCGTAACTATCTGAAAAGGCCAATTTTCCATTTGAAATGCAAGTCTAGGCCATGTGTTTCATGTTAAATCCATGTATACAAAAGCCACAGGTAGATGTACATGCCTAGACACCTCTTTGTTTGGTGTTTGGTCAAAGCATATCATAATCTAAGTTAATACATTCATTATTTTCTGATTAGTCATGAGTTAAAGTGTTCATTTTATAAGACAAGATTTCTTAACACAACTAGTATCTCTAGTGTCCCGAGATGTTAAACCATTGTATTATTAATTTGACTTGAGCAAAAGCAGTTCCCTGTATTCCACAATGAGTTTTAAAGACTCCCAGCTATGAAATAACATTAACACCCAGCACTTCTATGTTTTAACCATACACTCTTCATCACTAAGACATTATGGCACCCTGCGATACTGTCAAAAACCTACAGTCAAGAAAACCACATTTACGACGCCACAACCGATAACGCATTGTCCCGGCGGAGTGACACTCTCCATATCCTTCGCACATTATCCCTCACCGGGGCTTAATAAATCAGGTTTCCGTCACCGTCCTGCACAGATACCCCGGCTCCCTCCCGATACGCCAAGACAAATGTGCCTTTCAGATCCTCTTAAGTTCAACGGCCCAAACGAATGTGTAGCCCCTTTGTGGAACTCCTCCCTCGTCGCTCTCTCCCGCTCGCTGTCAAACGAAGGCTGTTGGTTTTTAAGCACAAAGCGTCAAAAAATTAAATAAAAACCAGACCATTAATTACCCCGGCGTTCCCACCCCTTGATTAATTAGCGGCCGCTGCTAGCTTAAATGCCTTATAATGCGGCTTATTTATCACCTAGCGCTCCCCGTTAGCGGCTGATTAATGGAGTCTTTCGGAAAACAAAAAAGAAAAAGCCCACAGCCATTGGTTGCAGCTCCCCCACTTACTGACCTTACACCTTTTTTAAGCCCCTCCCCCCCCCCCTCCCCACCCTATTTCCCCTTATCGCCCGAACCCACTGCTTGCTCTGTAAATGTTATTGTATATTACTCTCCCTAAATGCAACTTACTTAACGCATGCATTGACCCAACTTGTGTTAGCGAAACTAAAATCCAATCAGCGGCAAAACCGTGTCCGGTATTCTTTTTCGTAACCCTTTCTTTCGTTCTTTTCTTGACGTTCATCCAGACTGCACGCCCTGTCACGTGTTTTATGACTAACAAGAGAAACCTGTAACTAATAATATAACCCTTGTTATTATTAGTTAACATATGAGGTGGTGACACTTTGCCTACAAACTGTCCCCCCCTGTATCTGTCTGCCTCAGTGTGTGCTTTCTGGTTGTTCATCTTTGAAACTGTGGAAAAATCCAAATGCCTTTCTTTCTTGCTTGCCAATCTATTTCTTTCCGTTGTCTACTCTCTTTTTTTTTTTGTACATATATGTCCCCCAACGCATATATGTCTATCTCTGTTTTGTACTTCATGAAAATGTTCCAATTTGAAAGAATCTGTATAGAACTGTTTTAATGAATTTCTGTCCCCCCCCCCCGCATTAGAAGCTTCCCTTTCTCTCCGCGAAACATCGGCCATCTGAAACGGTTCCCGGATCTGGCGGCCATCTTGAATTGCCAAATTCTCAAACAAAACCAGAAACGTTTCACGGAGAGAAACGCGAAGCCACCTCCAAAAGTATTACAACCCCCCCCCCCCCCACCCCCACTGTTCTGATCTGTCTTCTCATGCTAATCTTCTTAATAACTCTGTCACCGAGCTACTTGCAAAATTCGGAATCCAATAGCACTTTTTTTTACGACTTTGTGCATGGCAAAAGAAGTTGCAGCTTAGGGTTTGTAACACTGTCATTGTTTCTGAGTGCTGTTCTCTTTTGTAGATGGGCATGTTTATGCTCATTGTTTGTATATATTCCCATCCCTTCCTTACAGCCAAAAGCTCTAATGCTGCCCGACCGCTCCGTGCCGCCTTTACATGGACATGGCAACTGATGTACACTGTCACCCCCATTTACCTCATTACCCTCCTCCAAGTATGTTCATAGGCCCCCGCCCCCTACCCCCCCCCCTCTCTCTCTCAATCAATCAATCAATCAATCACATGTCCGTCCCCTTCGACCCAACAACTCCCCTTTACTAGAAAAATGTACAGCCATACCATTTTGGAAATATGAAAAAAAAAAAGAAGAGACATCAAGATACTTAACGGAGAGACTTATCTATCAAAGTATAGCTATAACATTTTTTATATAAAGAAAAAAAAAACTATATCCCGAACAGAATGGTGAAGATTATTTTTCATGTCATGATGTGTGGATGTATGTGTCGTTGCTCCCATCCTGTCTGAAAATACAGAGCTACGTATATAGTACTTAATCAGAAGTTGTTGAAAAAAAAAAAAAAAAAGAGAAAAGGATCTTAACATGTCCAAAGGCATTCTTACACAACTTTCTTTTGTAAATTTTTTGTTTTCTTCCTGCCAAAATCATGCGGGCAATTTGTTGATGTAAGTTGACAAAACTGACTGGTATGCTTTCCTTTCCTTTCTGAAAACCTTTCCGTAGGCTTTTATCGTTTTTCCAAGCTCAGTTGTTATTGTTTTCTGTTTGTTTTACTTTTATACTAATACCTGTTTCTGGGTAGCTCTCTCTTTCTCTGTGGCTTTACTTTGTGAATGTTTTGACGATGTTTGCTCTAACTCTGAACTCTTTTGGCAATGCCTTACTTATTTACGCCTTGGTTTGACCTTTTGATTTGACTTTTCGTTTGGTTATTTCCGTTCTCCTTATTGTTCCAAAAGGTTTGCATCTCTTTTATAGTGCCCCGTTTGTGCCTTTGCAATGTTCTAACGAGCCACTTTGGCAAGAGGATACGCAGCTTCAAGAGGCATCTGAATGTTTCCCACGCTTTGATGCGGCCGTCAAACGCCGTCCAATATTAAGTGCTCCTGAACGGGCTAATCTTTAGACGAGTGCATGCCGGAAAGTCTCTTAGGGTTTTAAGCACATAGCTGAAGGAAAAAAAACAACAACATTTGGTCTAAAAAGCTAAGCTGAGCTGACGCAAACATTCAGGTGTTCTTGAACTGCCGGGCGACTTTGTGCCATTGTGGTCACTGTAGGGGTCAAAAGGCAAGAGGCCAGGACAAATAGGGGAGCCCACTTAGGACAATTTCACCACGTTCATACTGACGGTTAGCGCAGGGATATGAGCGGTAAACTGATGCTATACAGCGAGCGCGAAAATAATATATGAAAAATGTGCGTTACTTGAGTGTGGAGAAGTCCAGAGAGGAAAATGGCGCTGTTCTTATCGTTCTCACTCAAATACGTGATCTTAAAGGGGGCTTATCGTGCAAAATCAACAGTTGCAATAATGTCTTGTTAAAAATGTAGCCTTAGTAGTGCGCTTTGTTCAGTCTTGTAGTTTGGAACAATCCTGTTTACTTCGGTAATTTCTTCTTCTACAACTGAAGTGTTTCCGATCTGGATTTCCTGGATTGAGTTTGGCTCAATAGATAGAATCTGAATGTCCATAAGCCCATCATCCATCACCGGAGCTGATCCGCTTCCAAACTATATTCATCACGGCGTTATTGATTTGCTAGCATGCCGTTGGGTCAAAATTAAGGTTCATATACTGTTTTTAGCATATTGAATTCCTTTTAGCATATTGAATTGAATCCCCATTGCCAGAAGAGGGCACTTCACACAGACTTTGAGGCACAAACTAGCATAGCCTCTGGTGATATAGTTTCCTGTCTATACACTGAAGTTATTTTAAAGGCACTATACTTGATTTTAGGTCCATGTGGTCCAAAAACATTCGTAACTTTCGTAACAGATTTCTTAAATCCCATTTCTTCATATAGATGACTTTATACTCACATTTCAGAACTTGCAGGGTCACTTTTTTGGGCCACTGTCACAGAAATGCAAGAAAAGTAGCCTGTAAACTGAGTCTGAGTTTACAATATACTTAAAAAATAAAATTCATTCTACTACTAGGAAGTTTTAATATGTACAATATTATTGCTGAAGTGCCCCAAATCAGGTTTATAAGCCAACATTGTGCATGATAAGTCCACTTTAAGTATACAACATAGGATACATCCTGGCTGTCAGATCAGATTGTTTGAGAAGCCAACACTGTTTTTTTTAACAGTAGATTAAAATGACCGTCATAGATTAGCAAAGATATAGATTTGAATGTTTCACAGCAGTAGCTTCGGTTACGTTACAAGGCAGTGGATATTCAAGCAAAAATACATCAGTAATATAACCCTAAATAATGAATGAAGCTACGCAAAGACCTCTAGCACCACCTCAGTGCGACTTTGTCTTTCAAACTTTTTAAACAGGCCCGTATAAATGATTCCTAAATGCACTGGCCCCAGACACTTTCCGTTCCCAAAGTTTTTGCCAGGCGCCGGTTGTTGGGGTTTGTTCGGTCGTGTAGGTCAGGCGGGTGAAACCCTGCTTCACTGAGCAGCTCTTTCACTTAACTCGCTCTCGGGCCCAGCAGCTCGCATATGAATTGCAAACAAATGCTAAAATCCCAGTGCGGTTTCTTTTAAATTCGCCGAGTTCCAGATTTCGGGAAAGAGTTTAGAGTTTACTGAGAGAAATTAAGGGGAGACTCTGCAGGTAAAGGTTTTTTTTGGGGGGGGGGGGGCAGTTTGGGCTCTGTTAACTTTTAAACTTTCACCTGGAAACAAGTAATGACCTAATCTTTACAATAAGGAGTGTAATGATAAGAGAAATTGTAAATTCAAAGACCATTTTTTCAAAGTGCATTTTTCTCACATTGTGGCGACAACATCTCCAATTTGGCATCATGAACAGACACCAGTATTTACAGTCTTATACTTAACAATATTCTGACAGTTTGTTCAGGGGGCTTTTTCAATATTTAATTACTAGCCTGATTTTATTGTGTTTTGAATCCAAAAAAACAAGGTGAAATTTGAAAGAAAAAAAAATACCTGCAGTGTCTCTCCTTAAACAAAACTGAAGTAGCCGTTTAGATGGAAATGTTCTGTAGGACCAGATTATGAACTAGTAGTTAGGTTTACAGCGGCTCTCCCTTGTGCACCCCTCAAAGCCTTTTGATGCAATGTTTACTTTATTTATGGCTGTTGTTTTCTTTCAGTTGGGTCTTGTTTGGTTCTGAGTTTGATTGTTTTTGCACTGGTACAGTACTTTCTGTTTCTTCTTTTATTATTTCTCCTCAGTTCCTCTGTTTCTCTGTTGGGCTTTGCTTTTTTTCTGTTCTTTGGGTTCTTTCTGCTCACTGGACTTGCTTGCTGCTTCCTAACTCTTCTCTTTCTCTGCTTTCTTTCCAGGAGGGGAGCTAGTGATCCCCGTTCTAGTCGAGGACCCCATAGACATCCCTTCTGTATCCACCCGCTCTCCCTTCATCCCCCTCCCCCCGACCCTCCGCCCCGTCCTCACCATTATTGAGACCACCAAAGAGTCCTTGGCCATGGCCACTGAGGCGGGGGTACCTTGCTTGTCGGACCGAGGCGGCGATGATTGTGATGATGGTGATGGGGATATTGATGGTGATGATGGCATGGTGATTTCGGGGTTTGGCTCTGGCGAGGCTTTCGACTCTAGCCTGCCCCCGACTGACGATGAAGATTTTTACACCACCTTCTCCCTGGTAACAGATAAGATCTTGACAACATCGGCCTATGAAGGCGGCTACAAAGCTATCGCGCCCAAGTGGGAGTCCAAGGACTTGAGGCCTAGCAAAGCCTCTGAGGCAGGTAGGACTACATCCACCTCTCCTGTCCTCGGCCCCCGCGGCACCCCGGCGGCCGCTGTCCCGTCAGACACGCCCCCAAAGCTGCCCGCGGGGAAAATGAACAACCGCGAGGTCAAACCGCCGCAGCCGGACATAGTTCTGCTGCCGCTGCCGACGTCCTTCGATGCGGACGGCACGAAGCCGCGGGGGCCCTTCATCACGTCGCCCATGCTGCGCACGGTGCCCGCGGCCCTGCCCACGGTGCCCGGGATCGTGCGGCGCGTTCCTCCTGGGGCCTCAGAGGTGATCCGGGAGTCCAGCAGCACCACAGGCATGGTGGTGGGCATAGTTTCAGCCGCCGCCCTCTGCATCCTTATCTTACTTTACGCCATGTACAAGTACAGGAACAGGGACGAGGGTTCCTACCAGGTGGACGAGACCCGCAACTACATCAGCAACTCGGCGCAAACCAACGGCGCTGTGGTGAAGGAGAAAGCACCCAGCGGCGGCGCCAAAGCCAGCGGCAGTAGCAAGAGACCGAAAGACAAGGACAAGGAATATTATGTATAGAAAATCATTTCCAACACACGAAAAACTGGAGATATATAAACTTTTTAGACAGTACCATATTGGCAACTGTGATTAAAAAAGAAAGAAATCTCCTGAACTGATGTTTCCAAACGGAACTGTTCCCGGAAGCACACTATTGTTAACCATAACGGACCAATGATACAGTGCTAATTTAGCGGGACTCGAGAGGAACTTTTTAAGCAGTCCCCACCGGAGACATTTAGTAGTGTGAATAAAACATCTTTGTTGACATCCACGCAGACCCTTGACGTGACTGTATTACGAAGCGTGGGATTCCTCGCAGATCTGAAAAACAACCTTGTCCATTGTTAACCCTGTAAAATACGAATCACTGTCATTTCGGGCCATTTCGAGCTTGCATGTGAGGTGTATGTGACGTGGTGCTGGCATCTGTGTAAGTGAGGGACCTTTAAGAAACAATGATTGTAAGGGGAACGGTTGGAAGTCACACGATGAGTCCGGTTTGATTTCATGTAGCTCCCACAGATAACAATGGAAGAAATTTGTGTGTTGAAACTTTTTTTACGTTTTGAATTTAGATTCTCTTTTCTTTTTTGTTGCGTTTTTTTGACAGATAATGTGGGGTTTCAAAGATGGCCATATAGGTTAAACCACTCTGTGATGTTTCCCAATGTGTATTTCTCTTCCCTTTTTGATAAACTAAGGCTATGTTCACATGTACACAGCTGCTTTTGCCCTATCACCCTGTTTCATTCAACTTTTCATTTTGCGTTCAATACAATTTCTCTATTATCCCTTTGTTAGATGAATTCAGGTTTGTTATAAATCTATAGCAACTATGAAATCCCAAAGTAGAATATTCATGGTCTAAACTACACCAAAACCTATATTACTGCAGTCAAAAATGTTCTTTTTCTCATTTGTTATGGTATAGCACAATGGTCCACCAACTGGGTCCAAATCCGGACCTCCAGAGACTTTAGTCCTCTTAAATTCCTGAAAATCTAAAGCTGAATTAACATTAACCTACCATTGATTTAAAATGGCTAAACAAATGCTTCATTGATCAGTTGTGCTCTGTAAATAGCCAGCCTGTGCTAATGTTTTACACGGGTGAGAGCTACGACTGCATACGTCTGGACCCCGAGCATATCCCGCAGCTGAGGGGGGGGCTTGTGGACCTCGATTAGATTTAGTTGGGGACCCATAGTATAGCTTTATTCAAAATATAAACACACACATAAAGCGCGATACATTCTTTCCAGCAGCTGTCCTACATGTGAACGTAGCGTCAGACTGCTAGCATACGGCATCCAAAAACGGCAATGTATGTGGTGTAACGGTAAGTGGATCTCGCAAAAAGTTTGGCATTTCGTCCAGGGGCGGGGACTTCAAAATCAAACGCTACAATCAGCATAGCAACTGCGACAAAGTAACACCTCTTGCCTCTGTGTGTAACGCCCGAGTCAAGCTAGCGCTAGCTCAGCTAACGGCGCCTCTGTTTCCGGTTCGGGTCCCAGCGCTTCTCATTAGCATAGCCTACTTAGCCTCGTGGTTGTGGATGTAACGCGATACATACAGACAGTGCAGTAGAGTTACATCCACAACATTACGAGGCTAAGTAGGCTATGCTAACCTGAAGCGCCGGCTCCTAAACCGGAGACGGAGGTGGGGTTTGTTGAGCTAGCACTAGCTCGACTCGAGCGTTACGCACAGAGGCAATTGTTTTGTTTCAGAATCTAAAGGAAGTGTATTTCTTGGAACAGATTTTCACTTTTATGGTGTAAAAACTCACACAAATAGTTCATACGCGGGGCATTAGAAGTTATCAATGTAATAGCCATTAAAACTGCATTAAAATATGTTAAAGTTGATTCCAGCATAAAATCTATTTATTTTTAACAACACTGATTGACTTTATTTACTTTGTTTTCAAGTTCAGTGAAAATACCAACTGTTTGACACAGCAACTGAAGCTGAAATTTTCCACACACATTTATCTTTTAAAAATTTGCACTATATACAGTATATATTACAAATGTTTAAGGATAAAAATGTGCAGTTTATGGCATTACAAATATTTTAAAAAGTGTATTAAAAAGCATAATATTTAACCATCTGCTGCCTGTAGATACCCTGACTACTAACTAACCAATGGTGGGCGAAGTACTTCATTTCATTGCTTGAGTAAAAGTACAGACGCCACTGGTCAATGAAGTTTCCCAGTGAAAAATGTACTTACGTTAAAGTACTGGAGTATTCGCTATATGACGTACTTACTGGAAGTATTTGAAGTAAAAAGTACATTCCCTTTTAAATGACTGTTTGTGAATCATAACTTTGCTGCTTCAAAAACATGAACCATATGAATATACAATACAACATGACAACAATTTGATGATAGTCCACCTTCTGTTCCGCAGTGGACTTGATAATGATGTTAAATCGGAGAAAAAACCATGACGCCACCAACTTCTCCGCACTCCGTAATTAACGAGTAACAAAAGCATTTATTTGCATATGTAGTGGAGTAGAAAGTATTATATTTGTTCATCGAATGTAGTGGAGAAAAAATAATAAGTTGTCATCAAAAATACTACTCAAGTACAGTACTTAAAGGCACTATACCCGATTTTTTTTAATTACAAATAATGAAAGGGGGAGCGAGTAAAATAAATTGATAGTTGTGGTCCTAACACATTCATAACTTTTCCTCAATATCCTGTTTCTTCTTAGAGATGAGTTTATAAGCACATTTAGCTACTAGCGGGTCACTTTTTAGGGTCATAGTCAAACTACTTGGAAAAAATCAGGTACAGTCCCTTGAAGTAAATTTACTTTGTTAGTGCCCACCAGTGTAACTAACCACATCCCTGGCCGTAACCTTTACTAAAGAACCTAAAGAGCCTTATTTGCGAGCATATTCTCCACAAATATATTACTAAAAAAAACCACTTGGACGAAATGCCGAGACTTTAGTGCGTCCCGAAGGTTAGCATGAATGATCCAGGCTTAGGCTTTTTCCTCTTTTTATTTTATTCAGTGACAACAAAACAAAAGCATTCATCACATTCATTCCATTCGGCATTAGAGTTTCGAAACGACTGTGTCAAGAAAAAAAAAGCAGCTATCATGTTTACATCTATTGCTTCGTATCCGTTTTCTTTGCCGCTCTGTATTGTTCGTAAAAGAAAAAAAAAACTCGATTTCTTGTCTGGATTTTCCGCAGGATCCGTAGATTTGATTTCCACCGCTGTAGCGACATTTCAAAACTGTAATTTCTCTTCATTTGCCACGAAACGCCTGGAGACAAGAGCACATTTGTTTATGAGGGCTGCAAATGTTGTCAAATTAGACTTCTGGGTGGGTTTTTTTTGCTTCTTTTTCTCGGGAAGGAGGGCCAGACTTCATGAATATTTGGCCGAGGAAAGCTGTCTTTACGAAACGAACACCTCCCTCAGATCTTGTATTAGGGACTTATTTGCAAATTGATTTCATGTTATTTATTTTTTTAATGGAAATTCTAAAAAAAAAAACTTAATGAGAAGAGAATAAAGACTGATTACGATGGATTTGGAGACCTGTTGCTAGCACCTTAATGACTTTGAATCAAATGTTTTGTTTTGTTTTTTTTTACAGAAAATGTGGCGTCCATGTCCGTCTTTTTCCACATGTTAATTTATTGTATTTCTGTTCGATCTTAGTTCTCATTTTTACATCTTCTTCTGGCAGTATGTTGTTTTTTTTTAATCTATTATTTCTCAGTGTAAGTCCTATGTTGTCATTCATTTCCGTGCAGCTCCAACGGGTGTGTAACGTTCTGTTTTTTCTTTTTTTTTTGTCTTAATACCAGTTATTATTGATTATTGTCTCATGCTCCTTTGACTCCGAACAATTCCCAAAAATAAAACTGTTGTTCCAAAAAAAAAACACATAATCTGTGGATGTTCGCACGCCGCTTTTCCAAGTCAAGTAGAGCCACACTTTGTAAAAGCCGCTTTCTGTGACAGAAAACACAAAGTATGCTTTCATTTCAGATCCATTAGTATAGAAATGTAGGATGTATTTCCAACAGAAATACTGCTCTGGTGGAGTTATCACAAGCTGGCGAGACACTGCAGGAAACACTTTCACCTGGAAGCAAATAAATGATTTACAATAAGGAGTGTAATTATTATAGAACTACTGTATATAGGAAATTGTAACTTCAATGGACATTTCCTCACACATCTCCACTTTAGTATCCCCTACAGACTCCATACTTTCCAGTCTTGTACTTAACAGCATCTTGAAGGTTTGTTCTGAGGGATTTTTCAATATTTTATCCCTAGCCTGATTTATTGAGTTTTGAACCTACAAAAAGCAAGGCGAAATTTTTATTTTTACAATTTTTTTCACTAATAATTAGCTTATTCAAAAACTAAACAAGATATTCCAAATCCCCTCTGAGCAAATCTTCGTAACTAATATATCAACAAACTAAAACCATACATTTAAACCTGGCTCTATCCATTATTTCTTTCTTTTGATTTCTTTTCCAAAAATACAGGCAATTTTGGTAATTTTTATGCATAAAATACCGTATTTGTATATGAAATTCAGGGTTTCCGCGCGGCATTAAAAAGCATTAAAAGTCATTAAATGAACTGTGTCAAAAATAAGGCCTTAAATGTCATTAAAAAGCATTACATAGAGTTCAAACTGGCATTTAATCAAACATTCTTGGAAAATAAAGATATTGTTCAATTAGTTTTACTGTAGAAGTTTGGCGAAAATCCAAAAATAGGGTCTAGACTGCTGTTTGGGCAGAAATCACCCACTATTTCTGTTCAAAATTTGTCAGTTCTTTCAAAATTTGTATTGAATATGGGAATTAATATTAAATACGCACCAATTTGTGGCGTTTCTGGCATAAAAAATGTAGTATTTGGGCATTAAAATGGCATTAAAAAGCATTCAATTTGACTTGCTGCTCCCTGTACAAACCCTGAAATTATAAAATAACAGAAAATTAAAAATATTTCCCTACTCTCCTGCAGTGTCTCGTCAAGCCAGTGGTTGTAGGACCAGTAAGAGCACATTCTCTTTTCCGCCACACACATAATCACATGCTGCATCTCTGAAGTCGGCAGATCAAGTTATACAAATGATACGAATGATGTGTTATCTACTTACGTTTTACGCAAGTGGTCAATGCCTATCATTTTCATTCCCACCTTTCCAAACCCTTTACCGAACTGACTCGGAGGGGTGTCGATCGTCAAAGAGTATCTCGGTATTACATGTAATGAATGGAAAGTGTGATGCCTGCTGCAGCCCGGTTAAACCTCATGGGCCTGTGATAGCACAACTGTGACAGAATTCTTATTTTTTCTGCTCAAAAGTGACGTCTCAGCTCTCTCCGGATTATCAAGGCCCCATTGATGCCCTGAATATTATTTTGATTATAGCATTATATGATTACAGTCGCCAGTATAGATTGATGATGGTGGGTTACGTCCGTGCTTTCCAACCTTTTTTGTCTCGCGTACCCCTTGGGCCTTTTATTTATACTCCAAGTGCCTCCCTGCCTCGATGGTTTTGATGATTAGTGAGAAAGTGAATGACTAAAACTCCCGTTTATCAGTAAAAAAGCTGTTAATATTCTCAAACTCTCTCTTCACAGTTAAATGTTTTAAATAGCTTTTCCTTGAACATAATAATCAAAAATACAATTCAATTTGATCTTATTTTGTATCTGAAATTATTCTAAGTACCGCCTTCTAAGCTCTCACGTACCCCCAAGGGTCCCCGTGCCCCTGGTTGGGAAACATTGGGTTATGGCACAATACCAGTTGCGAACCACTGGTTTAGACCATAAAATTTAAAGAATCTCATTGTGACGCACATCGGCGTGTGGACTGGCGTTTTGAGCAGAGCCGCCTTATCCAACAGGCTAGCAGGGGCTGGAGCCCAGGGGCCAACCATAGTCAAGGGAATCAGAATTAGGGAAGTAAGCCTCTAGCCCATTCCTGTCAGGAGTTATTACATTTTAAAGAAATAATTAAAATGCTCAATCCAGCCACTAGGGGGCAGCCAATTTTTTTGTTTTTAAAGGAAGGAATTCGGGGTAAGCCCCGGGACCTATGGGTACATTAAGGTGGCCCTGGCTTTGAGTATGGAAGAGGGACACAAACCAAATATTCTGGAATATGCAGACACAACACTGTTTTTGATGAGGATATAATGCTATTCTGTATCATTATTAAATCTTTTTAACGCCAAAGATCAGGAATTGTTGGAATTAGGGCTCGGCCATATTATATTGTATATCGATATACCGGTATAAGTTTTGGATATGGTCGTAGTCGTTGTGGATGTGATATAACTAGCATGTGCACTCAGCTGATTTTGACTGAAGTCAGGACCAGCGACAGACAGAGGTCACAGCTAATGCTACGCTCAGCTCCATCAGAGCAGCATAAACCCTGACTGTGGGGGCTTTAGGGGCAGCTGCTTAAAACGGGAAATGAATTGAAGGATGTATGTTGCTTGAGTAGATCAAATTTGCAAGGAAATTAGCATGAAAGGAAAAGGCGCTAAAAGGAAGCTGGGATTTTGAAATATTTTTTCCGTTGTCAATCATATCGTCAAATATATCGTTATCGTAGTATTTCTTTCTTATATCGTGATATCGACTTTAGGTCATCTCGCCCTGCCCTAGTTGGAATGTTTTTAAGATGATTAAAATTAGGGAATCGAACAAAGGCACACTCCCTTCCCTTCAGCACATCTCATCTCGACAGAAGACCGCGACTGTTCACCGTGTCCTGTTATGCGTGGCGCCTCTTTCGCTGGTTTCTTTAAAGGCAGATAAAGGTGCGTGATCATTTCCTTTCAAATGAAACGCCGTCATTTACCTATAGACGGTTATGCAAATGCAACACGCCGCGACAAAGAGAGTCGAGGAGCCACTTATTAACAGGTCCGGAGAGCCGTCGTGGTCTTCTTCTTTGGACGTGAATGGGTTTGCGCTGGAGCATATGGCGGGGTTATGAGTGGCTCGACAGTGGCGGCACCTGCTCTCGCTCTGGCCGGCCGCTTTTAATGCTGCTCCATATTTCGCGTAAATGGGCCTTCAAGGAGCTGGTCATTAACTCGCAATAGCCCATTGATGTGGGATATCAGAGCAGCGGCCGGGAGTGTATCCAACGCACGCACACACACGCACACGCCGAAGACGACCGGATTAACTCATTCATTCAGCCGCAGCGAACTGGAGAACGACTATGGGCCAGTGGGGAGCCGAGCAGCAGGTACGGTGCTTTGTGTGTGATTTCATATGGTTTCTATTTCAGGAGACAATGTGTGTTTGGTTAAAGGTCAGCGGGCTCAATGAAATGACATGGAGAACAAAAATGGAGCCGTGGCAAGCAATTTTAATCTCTCTTTTCTGAGCACAAGGGATCCCATTGTACAATTGTCCAGGTAACCTGGGGCATAGCATTAAAGGTGCACTATGTAACTTTTTAAGTGAAAAAAAAAAAACCTTGATCAGTGCGTATTTGACCATGTAGTGGGGGACAGTGTACGGGTGCAGCATGACACCTTCAGCTTCCATCACAGCGGCCTCTAAATGGATCCTAAAGTGTCATAGAGGCGGCTGTGATGGATGGTGGCCTGTTCCGCCACTGGGCACTAAAAGGACAAATACACTAATATTAAGAAAACAGCCACGAGCAGAAAATGCAAGTTTGGTGACAAGGAAGTTATAGTCATGGTGGTTACTATTGCAGCAACAGCTCCCTGGGACAGACTGAAGTGAGGCTACTAATCTCCAACTACTCACACCACACAATAATAGGTAAATAAAAGGTTATAATTGTATAAATAAAATGCAAATGCTTTGTTGTTTGTGTATTTTATTTTCTCTACAACTTTCATTATGTTTGAAACAAGTCTTAATCTTTTAATATTAAAGGTTGCTGACCCCTGGTTAGGGCTGTGCAATTAATTGAATTTTGATCACGATTTCGATTCTTGAGCCAAACGATCTCCAAATTAATAAAATCGAGTTGGAACGATTTTTATTTTTTATTTATTTATTTTTTTTGTTTTTGCACGATTCTTTTGACATTTGATGCAGGGGCGGAGCAGAGAAACTCATGTTTTTGCTTCTGAACTCAGGTAATTAGACACATTTCTACAGTTTTGTTTTTTTTTTTTGCCGAAATGCTGAATAAATGCATTTTATTTTCAAACTCAAAAAGAATCGTTGGAAGAATC
>OMNZ01089240.1:0-14411 GCA_900303255.1 Lesueurigobius sanzi
TTAGAAATCTAGTGGGTAATTCATCAAGGCAGCATGTACATGAGCTCAGACCGGTGATAACATCTTCAATTGTTTTGTCAGTAACAGGTGTGAAATGTGTCAGCTCCTGTTGTGTAGCTGGCTGCGGAGTTGCTATTTGTGTTGTGGAAAAGCATAACTAAATGATAATGCATGTATTGCTTTATGATGTCTACATTAAATCTTTAGGTTTTGGGCCAGTTTACTCTCTTTACATATAAACTTTCTCCTGGAAAGAAATGAATGACCTAATCTATAAGGAGTGTAATTATTGCTCTGATTCAACATTTCTCCATAGAACTCTATGGGAAATTGCAACAAAAAATGCATTTTTCTCACATTTTGTTGACAACATCTCCACTTTAGTAGCTCCCAAAGACTTAATAATATTTTCGAGGTTTGTTGAGAGGTATTTTTCAATATTTAATTCCAATCTTGATTTATTGAGTTTTGAACCCTAAAAAACAATGTGAAAATTGTATTTTCACTCATAACTATCTTATTCAAAAACTAAACAAAATATCCAAAATCCTGTCTGAACAAATCGTAGTAACTGATATATCAACCAAATAAAATCATACACAGTACAGGCCAAAGGTTTGGACACACCTTCTCATTCAATGTGTTTTCTTTATTTTCATGACTATTTACATTGTAGATCCTCACTGAAGGCATCAGAACTATGAATGATACATGTGGAGTTATGTACTTAACAAAAAAAGGTGAAATAACTGAAAACATGTTTTATATTGTAGTTTCTTCAAAAGAGCCACCCTTTGCTCTGATTACTGCTTTGCACACTCTTGGCATTCTCTCCATGAGCTTCAAGAAGTAGTCACCTGACATGGTTTTCACTTCACAGGTGTGCCTTATCAGGTGTGCCTTATCAGGGTTCATTAGTGGAATGTCTTCTTTATCAATGGTCATGAAAATAAAGAAAACACATTGAAAACACATTGAATGAGAAGGTGTGTCCAAACTTATGGCCTGTACTGTATATAAATATATTTTTTTAATTTTAATTTTTTTAAATAGCATATCAATAATTGCAATCCATTGCAAAAGGAAAGGAATACAAAGCTGATACTCAAAAGTAGTCATAAGTTCACTGAACTTTATACAGGGTAGTGCAGTTTTACATACAGTAAGTTTATAGACATCTGATTTACACACATTTCATTCATAAATTGCTTGCAGGTATTTATACCTGGCTCATTATTTTGATTTCATTACTGAAAATATAGGCAATTTTGGCCATTTTTATTCATAAAATGCATTATTTCTATATTGTAGGAAACATCCCAGCCCTAAGTCCACCTGCTGGATCACAAAGATCTAGAACATAGAAGAAATACAAAGATCCGCTCAAGCTGCAGTTAGCTCACCCTTTAGGCACCAGACAATTTAAAAGTGCTCTGACTCACCTGTATACAGTATACACACACGTGACCTCATCTAGACCTAATGTCACATGACTGGACAGAGGACGTCAGCGTTCACAGATCAAATACAGGAAATGTGTGCAGGCACATCTGCAAGACGTGATCCACAAAACCACCACATATTTATACAAAAATACAAAATGTACAATATTTACAAAATTTACAAACAAAGCTAGTATCCCCCGGGGCAGACTTAACAATTGTGACAGGGACACTGCAGTGATGGTACACACACAGTACACACACAAACACTGGAGTATAGATGCCAATATTGAACATTTGAGGATGTTTACAGAAAAGGTCATTGAAGAAAAGGTCTGAGGTCAAAATTCTCATTGAGGCCTTTCGGGCTCTGTGTGTCTAGGGTGTAGATCCAGAAAGCTAATGCCATAAGACCTGTATTTATCCCTCATAGTTATCTCAGTAAAGTTTCACTCAATTGACATTTTTCCCACATTCTCCTGCCGTGTGTCTGCTTGTATTCTGGGAAAACCCACGATCATCTTGACGGCACTCGGTGTGAAAGTTTTCCTCTGAGTTTAGTTGTTTTAGTGGATTTCAAAATTCCTGTCCTGTGGGTTCGATTCAACTTTGAGACTGTTGACCTTGTCTTTCATTGAAGCCATTTGATTGGGTTGTTTGTCTCTGAAATGAAGCTGAATAGAAGCAGACTGCAGCGGGAAAACCCCTCCATGAAGTCAGACAATCCTTCACGTTTGGAAGGAAATGATAGGGACTCGGTCTGGACTTGATTAGGCAAAAGCGTAGCCAAGTAAAGTAGGTTTTAAAATATGGTTCCTTTTGATTACCTGTATGAGATTGCATGGGGAGTATACATTAGGGAGTATACATTGCAGACAGTGGACAATTAGCTGCATTAGATAAGACTGGACACTGGGGGGGACAGTAAAAGTAGATGTTACGTCTTTGCTAACAACTCTGCCACTGTGCATCCCTGGAAGTAAATCTAAATCAGTGTTCCTTAGAAATCCACTGGTCAGGTTTCTCATGTTCAACTTAGGAGTGTCAAAGTAAACATTACACATTACTAAAACACTTTATTGTAGCTAAATGGTAGATACTTATTACATATTTACTGATTTACTTTCCCAGTGTTGGCCGCACAGTACTTCATTGTGAAAGAACACACATTATTTGATGTATTGTGGCCATGTGCCTGGACGCTTTACGTTTTTATGCTCCAACATAAATGCATAATATTAAAATTATTGTCCTTTTGAGATAATTCATTTGCAGAAAGTACAACTTACACAAAGACAACATTCTGAGATGCTACTTACTGCTACCTGATGCTTCAGGTAGGGTCTCTCATGGCAAACAGGTCCATAGGCGACGGGTCAGACCAAGAGCGGTTCAGCTCCTTATGAGGAGAGACCATCGAGGCCGTCGCCCAGAGGTGAAGGAGCGTCGTGAGGAGGAGGAGGAGCCATAAGGGACTAGTGCAGTGTGATCGGGCAGCTTGGACTCAAGGCCGGTGTGCAGTCGAAACACACTGACTTGTCGAGAGGCACTGAATTTACCACTGCACATGCGACCAGTGCTAGTTTCTTATGGAAAATCCCCAAAAATGAACAGTTGTAGGCCAAGATTCTTCAGTCTTCATCTGTACTCTGGAGTTGAAGTGTCGGACGTTTCCATCTTAGTCCAAAGATCGTCCTCAGCGAATGACTAGAGAGTACAGATGAAGACTGAAGAATCTTGGCCTATGATGGACAACTCCTGTACGACTGAGAACCTACACAGATGGATTGCTGGCACACTATTAACAGTGCTTAAACGTTTTACATTAGATATACACAACGTAACCGTAAACCTAAAGCTAACCCTAACCTTAATTGACTTTGGTCATAAACAGTTTTGAATGGAAATGCAGTTCAGAGAATGTCCTGATAGTTTAGTCTATAGCTAGTCATTTGCATCCAAAACTGTTTATGATCAAAGTCAATTGAGGTTAGGATTAGCTTTAGGGTTACATCATGTATAGTTATGTAATACAATGTTTAAACGCTGTAAATAGTGATTTTCTACGAGAAACATGCGCAGTGGTAAAGCCAGTGCCTCTCGACCAGTTTTTCCTTAAATATAAAAAAAAGCACATCAACATTCCTATTTCAAATAAATATAATATTGTTTTTAATATAATTTTGAGTGTGTTTCGATTTATTTCTTGTTTTTTTAATTGTTTTTAATTGTTATTTTTATTTTAAGATTACTATCTGAGCTACTGTGACAACGCAATTTCCCTTGTGGATCAATAAAGTATATAAGTCTAATGTATGTATAAGTCTAAGTCTAAATATACAAATCTTAAGAAAACTTTACTCTGGATTTGTTTGCGGTGTAGCCTGCTTTCTTTTCCAAACAGAGCCAGGTTAAAGGGTGGGGGTATTGGCTGTATTCATGGGGAACATACTGTATATCTATCCGAAATGAAATTGTCTCGGGGGTCCCATGATGTGATTCCGCTTCGGGCCCCGTGAATGCTTGGGCTGGCCCTGCTCGGACTGCGTCGTGAAACAAAACTGTTCTGATAACAAAATGACAAAAATAGAAGTCGATTGACACCAGTTAAACCACTTCCTCAAAGCCCTTCTCTCAGCTTTGTGCAACAGCAAGGAAGCAAACTGCACAACTGCACAAAAAATAAATATACCACGATGTGCAGTATTATTTAGAAGTGAAGAGTTCATTTACAAAAATCAACATTTTCTTGTGATTTTTCCTTTGTGTAGCTTTTTTTGTAGTGCCCATACCTATCTTAGTGGATCAGACATATTAAGTTACTTGTTCTGTACCAAATTGATTGAACTTTAGTTTTACTTGTGTCATCTGTAGAGCAAGGTGATCAACATCTAGAATAATTTGGCAAAGAATTCAAAACGGAGATATCTGCTTTTGCAAATGAACTCTTCAAGTACAACTACGCAGGAAGCTGACCAGAACACTTTCTGTGCACCACTGCAAGACAGTTAGACATGCTCAAGGAAATCTCCATTATGAGATTAGGGATAGACAGATGGACAGAGGGGAATGTAGATGCGTGGGAAACCAGTTACAATGAGTCATGCACAAAACCAGGGCTCACAAGTTCCTGTTGTCTCAAGCTCTCCACTGACATGACCCAATTCATGCATTCATTACTTTTATTTCATTATTCCGGGGTTTAAAGCAAGTTATCGTCATGCAATTTCCTCAGGGATGTCTTCCGAGACTATGGGGCAAAGTTATCTTTACAGTCGATCATGTCATGTCATGTTCATGTCGATTTTAATTGTATAGTCTACAATTAAGATAAGATAAGACAGCTCTTAAGATAGGATCACACAGGGGGGGAGCAAAAAGTCAGGCAATAATAAACCTATACTTTTCATTCCTTGGCATATTTTGCCACCAATTTACTGTTTTTATTATTCGAAGAAGCATAAACCCAAGGACTGGGAATTGACACACTATTTGAATGTTTTGTGTGAAGTTGTGTGATAACAAAATGTTACTGTACATTATTTCTTGTTGTCTGTAGCTCCTTGTGTCTTCATCGCATACTGTAGGCACAAACGGTGATTGTGAGACCATTGTTGAGAAGTAGAACTCAGAAAATGGAAGTGAATAAAAACATCACATGCCAAAAATACTGAGAACAAAGATGTACTGTGCTGTATTCAGTTACATAGAAAAACCTCATAGAACACCTTACATAGAAACACCATATTTTGATGATACAGTCTCTTACATTATACAGTGGCATCATTCGTCATAGAAGGTTCCTCATTATTTTCAGAAGTTTTGCTTTTCCCACACATTCTGAAAGCAAACGCATAGAGAAGTGGGTTCAGGCAGCTATTGATAAAGGTCACGGATGCAAAAATGTTATAACTGTCTTCATAAAAAGTAATTAAACTGGAATCATTTTGTACAATGGCGACTGCACTGACCAAATCGAAAATGAAGTATGGCATCCACAGGACAAAAAATGTGACTATTATACCAGAGACCAGTTTAGACATCCACGAACTGTTGAAAAAAACTGCTTGATTCAACTTTCTTCTCAGACAAATGTACGTAGACGCTGTGATGAAGAATGAGCTGAATCCAACAAAAGACTCGGTGAGTAACACAGCCAGTTGTTGCCCTGAAGAGCTGTAACTGGGAAAGCATATTGTCCACTGCTTCTGGTCTGTGACGATCTTTCGGATCACTAAAGCCGGGATGGAGAGCACCATTGACATGAGCCACAACAGGAGCAGCAGCCTCTTCTTGAACTGCAGACATCTCTGTTGGTGTATGACCTGCATGTAGCGCTGGACGCTCAGAGCAGAGACTGTCAGCAGGCTGCTATTGAGGCTACAGTGCACAAAATATGCCACAATCTTACATGTGACGGCACCCAGGGTCCAGCTGAACAGCAGAGTGTAGATCCACAAAGGCAGAGTCACCAAACACAGCAGGTCTGACAAGGCCAGGTTCAACATCAGACTCTGGGTCAGTCTGGACAGGTTGTGCCAGTTTGGTTTGAGAATGATCACAGCCAAGTTTCCAGGGAATCCCACGAGGAAACACAGGGACAGGAGCACTGAAGGGGCCACAGCCTTGGAGCCCCATGAGGAGGAAGGAGGGCTATGTCCCGAAGTCAGGGTGTTTGTGAAGTTAGGAGTGGTCACGTCCGGCTGGTCCATGTCTGCTGCAATAGTGCAAAGACACTCCGTTTTCTCATGACTAATATCTATTGTTTCTAGTCACAAAACAAGGAAGTGTCACATGTTCAGGTAAACCACCTTCAGCCCGAATTCTATAAAAAGACATTTTGTGGCTGTGAGCTTTGTTTCAAATGCCATCTTTGGTTTAGTTTCCATGAGATGTGACAGCACTCCTGACATCACATTTGTATATGTTGATTATTATGTAGTTCATCTTCATTTGCATTCTTACTTTTTACATGATATTTTATTTGTACAAATGTAAACCAGAAATAGGGTTGATTATAGCAGTCCTGACTCCCCTCTGTGCAGAGAGTAAATAGACTTCCACCTTTCTTATTTATTTGACTGCAAGCCAAACGTCCCCAAGTACATTAACAGAGTCCATAGCTATTGGTGGCACCAGCAGGTGTTGGTATAAATACAACTCAGTTTAAAGTAATTCAGTTTGATAGAGAAGCAAAGGTTTGTGCCCAAAGTTACCCCCCTGGGATCTTCTGTACACTATGATGCACCCGACAATATACATCATGGAGCTGTCAATCAACCTGTCTGGCATTCATTTCTTTCTTTCCTTTGTCCCTCTGATGGACATTAAAGTATTTTTCTCTGAAAAGGAAATCCCAAACATCATCAAATATGGGAAAGGTGACTCAATATATCTTTATTAACCACAGAAGAAAGTTACCGTTCAAAGTACAGACATTTCCTGTCATTGTTTTCAGATAGAAGCTTTCTACATCTTTATTGTGTAATCCAGCTATGCACGATGAAAACTGTAATCAGGTATTATGCATCTTCAAGTGATGCGAGTTCTCTGCTGTTGCTGTTGAGATTGGTGTTTTTTCGACACACCACAAGTACAAAAGCATAGAGCAGGGGATGAGTACAACTGTTGATGAAAGTTACTGTAGAAAAGTTTGAACTAGCTACAATCTCCCGGTTTTTATTCAGTATGTCCCCCACAGTCACAAGATTAAAAACTAAGTAGGGCATCCACAGAACAAAATATGTCACTATGATACTAGTGAGAAGCCGTGAGGTGGAAGCATTGTTGAAAAACGCAGCTTGGTTTAGTTTTTTGTTCAGGAAAATGTAAGAAAAAGCAATAATTGTGAATGAGGTGAATCCAACAACGCACTCAGAGAGCAGCACAGCAGCATGTTCAGATGTGTACATTATATCGCAATAGGTTTTCTTCCCGTATTTGACTGTCTGTCTGATGGCCAACAAAATAGAAGGAACATAGAAAGAAGGTGGATGCCCTGTCGTCGAGATGACCGTGAATTGATCCTTGGTCATGTTAATGTGGAGGTAGGCCCCTTTAACCGCTGGTGGCCTATCGGGTGCCACCTAAGCCATTCAGAGGTGGGCAACTCACCTGGTGGCCTATCGGGTGCCACCTAAGCCATTCAGAGGTGGGCAACTCACCTGTGCGACCTCTTTGACGTCACCCACTGCCTGGGAGCTGGCAGCAGCACGAGGACTGAAGCCTTGCCAAACAATCTTGCCTCATCAAATCGATTCAGGCTTAAATCCAGTTGTTGTTCTCCAGTGAGTATTGCGCATAAATTAATTTCTTCATTTTGCCGAAATAAAACCAATCGTATTTTCTCCACTTCAGTTTATGCCACAGCGTGTGTGGCTTGGCTCAGTCAACCTTGGAACAGCTTTGCGGCTTGTGCTGCACGCATCCACGTTAAAAAGCTCCGGTAAGCAAATTCATCACGCAATATTGCCGTCTGTGTTAAAATGTGTCCTAATTTGGCGCTGGTTGTAGTGTGCAGCGTCAGGTGAGGTTTTACGAGGGTGACTTGAGGACACCAGGCTCGTGCCGTGCTTGTACCAAACCCTGGTAAGAACTTTGGTGATCAAAATTATATTTAACCTGTGAACTGCAGTTTGTTTATTTAGTGTTTTGTGGGTGGCACTCAGGTAAAGCCATCCCATATTTCGGCTTGTCATTAAAGTGCGTGGTGCGTTCAAGTGCTTTTGGTATGTATTTGCTTTCTTCAATGCTGCGCTTGGTGATGCACAGTCGTACAGAATAAAATTGTCTAAAACTACTACTCCTTCTAGGATTGGGATCTGAGCTGGCCTCTCCTTCACTGTGGCTCCTTGCGTCTCGTTGGTCGCCCAGTTATCTACACCTTGGCTGTTAAAGAGCCCCTCTTCGCCCCTCTCCCCGATTTCACACCAAGACTAAAAGACTATTAGAGACTGAGATTTAACTCCAGAGACTGGTGTGGACTCTGTTCGGGTCCCAGTCTGGCTGCACCTGAGCGCACAGACCCATAGCGCTGGTCGCTGCGGGGTGGATCAGCGCGAGTCTGGTAGGGGTTAAACACTAATGTGGGGACTGTGGTCTGGGGTACTGTGTTCAATCCTGTCCACGTGTATTTTCCTTTTTGTTTTAAGTGTGAATGAGAGTGTGGCACGTATACACTGAGTTTTAAAAAGCAAGAATCCTATTCTAAGAATGTGATGATGTAATTGTGTCTGAACCAATGAAATAAATGTACAATATATTTTCATGTTTAAGTCTCATGGTCCACTCAATCAAGAATTTGCGCAGCCTTTTGAGTATCTTGGCACTATAACCAGGGTGGCGTTGTTGAGAAAAGTTACTGACAAAGTTGACCAATTAAAGGAGCTGGGGGTCAACTTGACTAATTTAAATTTGACCAACAGTAAGCCGGCCATTACATTAAGCAGGTCCATGTCTACGGTTTACTGCTGAGACTTTGGTATAATTTAACGATGGGAATGCAACAAATATGAATCTGCTATAGGCGTGGATTACAGGAAGAAAACATAAGAGATGTAATCAAGACACTGCATTCCCTGTGGTGTAAGCACAACTCTGAAAGTTATAAATTCCCTCCGAGAAGTAAATAACTAGTAACGGTAAAAGTGAGTGTATTTATTTAAAAAACTTAAAGAAGTTTTGTGAAATCACTGCTACCCTCACAAGGTCTGAAATGAAGCATGAAGACACAGCAAGAAAGTGTCAATTTAGAAGGCAAAGGATTGGTGAAACAAAAAGCTCAGCAGATTTTTTTTGTGGCCATGTCCTTCGAAATGGCTGAGGAAAGTTATCCCTGTAGCAAAACCACTGAGGTATTGCCTGTGTGGCTTGCCAATAATGAGTTAAAGAGCTTACATCTGGGTTCCTGAGCCAGCCCTCGTATGCTAGCTGGCTCCACGGATAACTAGCCAATTGTACCTCCATCATTACAGTAATATACACACTATGGTCTTAATTTAATTTAAGCAAAATAACAGAATTGTATACTGTGTAAACTACCCTACCTCTCTTATCCCACGGTTTGTGTCGCTGTTATTGTCGTTGTCTGTTCAGAAATATGAACTTAATAATGAAAAATAAAAAAATGGTAAGTTAGAAACTGGTCTAAATTGTTTAAATCGTTGAACTCCAGATTGCTTTTCTTCAGTAGGGCCTCACCACCGCCCTGAAGGCAGCAGGAAAGACCACGTCTGGAGAGAGCAATTCATCATGTTTAAAAGCTCATCTTTGAGAGATCCATAAAATGATTTTAAAAATGGAGTTGGGATCGGGTCTAAAAGACATAGTGGGCCACACTGAGGAGAAAGTGAAGTATCTCAGCATTAACCAGAGAAAAAGTGTCCAGCGTTACCTCTGGTAAAGACGCAGATCTATTTAAAACCCTACTTCCAGAATATTGCATCTGATCTTCGTGTCTATCTTCGTTCCTAAATGAAATGTGAACTCCTCATGAAGGGAGTTTGAGGGTGTAAGAGGACATTTGTCATAATCAGGATTCAGAATGTTGTCTAATGTTGAAAGAACTTTTAGGTTGTTTTTGTGGCTGGCAATTATTGTAGAGAAGTATTTAATTTCTTATTGCATTATTATAAGTTTTCTGTTGATTGCGAAGAATTTGATTTATAGTTTGTTTCTTTTTTCTCCATTTCCTCTCGGCCACCGTGCAATGCCTTTAAGCTGTTTCAGCTCCTCATTTCTCCAGGGGGGTAGGGATTTATTGGGGATGTTTTCATTTTATTTTGGGGGGAGCAAGAATATTAAGACTGACTGTAATGTACAGTGAAAATTGTCCACCATAAGATGACAGGGGCCAGGTAAAACCACTGGAGGCACTATTGGTGACACTGGCAGGTGTTTGTATAAATACAACTAAGTTTAAACTCTGAAAAGATTTATCTCTGAAAAGTACATTCCAAACATGATCAAATATGGGAACGGTGACTCAAAATATCTTTATTAACAACAGAAGAAATTTACCGTTCAAAGTACAGACATTTACAGTCATGGTTTTCACCTAGATGCTTTCCACATCTTTATCCAGCTATGCACGATTGATCTTTATTGACACAAAACATTAAGCAGGTATTATAAATCTGCAAGTGATGCGAGTTCTCTGCTGTTGCTGTTGAGATTGATGTTTTTTTGACATTAAGTACAAAAGCATAGAGCACAGAGCTTCCGGTTTTTGTTCAGTATGCCCCCCACAGTCACAAGATTAAAGATTAAGTAAGGCATCCACAGAACAAAAGATGTCACTATGATACTGGCGAGAAGCCGTGAGGTGGAAGCATTGTTGAACAAAGCAGCTTGGTTTAGTTTTTTGTTCAACAAGCAATAACTGTGAATAAGCTGAATACAACAACGCACTCAGAGAGCAGCACAGACACTTGTTGCACTGCAGATGTGTACATTATATAGCAATAGGTTTTCTTCCTGTATTTGATCTGTCTGATCACTAAAGTTGGTGTAGAGAGGACCATTGAAGTGAGCCACAACAGGAGCAGCAGCCTCTTCTTGAACTGCAGACATCTCTGTTGTATGAGCTGCATGTAGCGCTGGACGCTCAGAGCTGTTACTGTCAACATGATACTACAATGTGCTAAATAGGTTGTGATCTTACATGCTACAGGGCCCAGTGTCCAGCTGAACAGCAGAGTGTAGATCCACAAAGGCACAGTGCCTAAACACAGCAGGTCGGACAAGGCCAGGTTCAACATTAGACACTGGCTCAGTTTTGAAAGGTTCTTCCAGTTTGGTTTGAGGATCATCACGGCCAAGTTTCCAGGGAATCCCACGAAGAAACACAGGGCCAACAAAGTAGAAGGAACATGAATGGAGGAACTCCACGAGAAAGAAGGTGAATGCCATGTAGTTGTGTTGATCGTGAAATTATCCTTGGTCATGTTAAGCAGGTCCATGTCTATGGTTTATTGCAGAGTCGATGGGAATGCAACAAATATGAATCTGATATAGGCGTGGATTACAGGAATACAAAAACCATAAGAGATGTCATAGACACTGCATTTCCTGTTGAGTAAGCACAACTCTGAAAGCTATAAACGGATGTGTGAAAAGCACTCAACAAATATATTGATCGATTGATTCACAGTCACTGCATATTCTTGTGTTTGAACAAAAAATGAAACTAGGAAGTTTGTTTCACCAATCCTTTACCTTCTAAACGTGTCGCTTTTGTTCATGCTTCATTTCAGACCATCCATAATTAATAATAAAAAATAAAAAACACATTTAGACCACTCAATTTTGTCTCTAGTCATTTATCTCTTATCCCCTATTTCCATTTTTTGTCCAAACACAAGAATATGCTGTAACTGTGAATCAATCGATCAATATATTTGTTGAATGCTTTTCACACGTCCGTCTCAGAGCGCTGAACAGCAAAAAATACATCACATACAGTAACATCAATGCAATTGAAAACATCCACAGACATTAGATGTATTACAGATATTACATATTATGAATAACATTAAAATTACTAGGACAAAGGTCAGGGGAGCCCTTAGCATCCCAATAATTACAAATACCAGTCACTGCCACTATCCACCAGTCACCAGTCCATTCAGTGACCAATGACCAAGGGCTCAGTGAGCAACACAGCAACATGTTGAGCAGGCGAAGTGTTGTGAAAACACCCATTTTATGACTCTGGTGAAAACTTGATCTCAGTGTTATACATCCGCAGCTGATGCGAGTTCTCTACTGTTGCTGTTTGGGTTTGTATTCTTACAACACATCCTGAGAGCAAAAGCATAGAGCACTGGATTAATGCAACTATTTATGAAAGTGACTGAGGCGAAAAGGTCAAAGCCAAAGCGATAGAAATGAACAATTTTCCAGTTTTTGTTCAAAATACCCCCCACACTCACAAGATTGAAAACTATGTAGGGCATCCACAGAACAAAAAATGTCACTATGATACTGGTGAGAAGGCGTGAAGTGGAAGCATTGTTGAAAAAAGCAGCTTGGTTTAGTTTTCTGTTCAAGAAGATGTAGGCACAGGTTGTTATTACAAATGCGCTAATTCCAACCAAGCACTCAGTGAGCAGCACAGCCACGTGTTGTGCTTCAGAGGGGTAAATTTGGTCACAGTCAGGGTTTTGCTGGTATTTTATTGACTGACGAAACACTAACGCTGGGATAGAAAGGACCATTGACATGAGCCACAACAGGAGCAGCAGCCTCTTCTTGAACCGCAGACATCTCTGTTGGTGTAGGACCTGCATGTAGCGCTGGACACTCAGAGCTGTGACTGTCAGCATGCTGCTGCAGAGACTACAATATGTTAAAAATCCAACAATCTTACATGTGACTGTGCCCAAAGTCCAGTGGAACAGTGTATCATAAATCCAAAAGGGCACAGTGCTTAAGCACAGCAGGTCAGACAAGGCCAGGTTCAACATCAGACTCTGGCTCATTCTGGACAGGTTCTTCCAGTTTGGTTTGAAGATTATCACGGCCAAGTTTCCAGGGAATCCCACGAGTAAACAGAGGGACAGCAGCACTGAAGGGACCACATCCACAGAGGTCCAGGAGAATGAAATAGGATGAGAAGGATGTCCTAAAGTCGTGATGTTTGTGAAGTTAGGAGAGCTCAAGTTCAGACGATCCATATCTGCTCAGACGCTTGAGTTTCAAATGACCTGTATCTGTACTTTCTAGTCACAGAACAAGGAAGTGGTGTATTCTTAAGGCAATTCACAGTATAGGTCAAACTCTACCCATGTGTCTCACATGGGCAATTGCTTTTATTCAGTGCCACTAGCGTCCTCAGCCTTCACAGACACTCATATCGCAAGTAAAACTTTCTTCTTATCTAGACACTTATTGGACAAGGCAATGGCTAGAAAAGAAGAAAGAAACACACTGCAAATAGTACTTACCCCCCCAACTGTATGTCAATGTCAACTTTATTTCTATAGCACATTTAAACACAGCAACAAATACCACATGCATTAATAATAAAAGGCAAGCGCAAAAAGATACGTTGTTAAAGAAGACTTAAAAATGTGAAGGGACTGGGCCATTCTAACATTTACTGGAAGGCTGTTCCAGAGTCTCGCAGCCGCTCTGGAAAAATCTCTTCTGGTTTTCAGCCGTGACCTCGGCATATCTAAAAACATAAATGGACGATCTCATTGTTCGACCTGGTACATGGATCGACAAAAGCTTAGAAAGATAAGCTGGAGCTAAACCACTGAGACATTTAAACACCATCATTGCAATCTTAACCCTCTCAGGTCTTGGAGCATTATTCATTGTTATTTTGGCCTGGTATTTTTTTGTTTTATTGCTCCTGAAACACCTCCTAATGGTGCACCATCAAGTGCTTGGACTCTTTATTTCCATAACAAATTGAACTAGTATCATCTGAATGCTGTAGTGGAGTCATATCAATGAAGTAATCATGATAGAAGCAGAAAAACAACCAAAAAATTTGGTGAAAATTGGATTTCTCACTCTTTCCCTATATGCAAAAAAATGGCTATGGACATTAGAAAATGTTTTGTGGATTAGACCTGGCCCAGGAGATGGAAGATAAAGGCTGTAGTTACTGTAGAAATGTAGACTGGCTAGCACCAGACTAAATATCACAAGTGAATATTTAGTCTGGGAATCACCCATTCATTTTCTCGTAGGAGGGGTGTGGTTTACGATTGTCTGTAGCAATTTATTGGGTGCTACAAATGTCTATCATATGCATCTGCATGAGCCTGTCCTTTAGTACGTGTCATCGTCTTGCCGTCCCTCCCCGTGCTTTGATTGGTCCCCAAATCCCTGCGAAGTTCTGGGCGATGGTTTCCAGGCTGTGTAGCAGTTCGAAAAGATTTGAGCGCGAGCAGCATGGGTATTCCCAGGCTAGATTGGCCCAGGAATTACAGAGAAATTGGCAATAAACTAAGACTA
>OMNZ01089245.1:6209-18793 GCA_900303255.1 Lesueurigobius sanzi
ACAAATGTAATGCGATTAATGCAGCAAAGTGTTCATGCTGATGAACGGCTCCACGACAGTGTTTATTTAGTCATCATTTTCCAGACTGAAATTAGACTAAGACTAAAGTAGTTCATAAAGGCTAAAATCTCCTAAATTCACTGCCAAAGGAACAGGTCTGTGCTATGTTCCTGTGAGAGAAGCTCCATGAAGCAGATAATATATACTGTATATATGTTTGAATACAATAATGGTACAATAACGTTTACTAGATTTATTTTAGATTCAGTCGACCAAATTAAATATAACGATGACCATATTGTTGCAATATTTTAAGATCTACACAGTATGTTTCACTTTGGTCTTTTCTGGGGTTTTCTGGCTTTTTCCACAAAGGTCAGCTGCATCAATCAATGTGCAATAAAGAGTTGTCTGAAAGCGACAGATTTGCAGTTTGTTTGTTGCTGTTTTTATATAAAATTGTGCCCAAAGAAGACTTTAAAAATACCAAATTCATTCAATCAATCTGTTTATTTTTGTATAGCCCAGTATCACGAAAGCATTCAGTCAAACACATGCAATGTCCAAACAATCCATCCATCCTTTGATCCACAATTCACAGCAAATCCAGAACCATCACAAAGGCCAAAAAGGCAAAAACTGTAAATCTCAGTCTGATTTTGTGGTGTATTGTGGATGGCGTCACCAGATTTTGCGACAAAATTCATTTGTGTAGCCCTGATCTAATGAATCTAACCAGGATGGGCTACAGTGGTGGGAACTGCGCAGAGAGAGAGAGCAAGAGAGAGAGCGCCATGATGTCACGCTCACACTCAATTAGACAGTGTGTCAACATCGGGGTCCTGCACTTCCTCGTACTGCAGCTGAAGCCCAAGGGTTTCCAGCCACCGCGACTCCACTCCCAATAACACGTGCGCCGCAGTCGACGGAGAGCTGTTCGAGCGGAAATAAACGCATTTATTTACAAGCCCATACATCCATTTGTTTTCTCATCAGTCTCTCCGCCGCAAAGTGTCACATGACCCCACCTCAAGTGTCCTCAGTGAACTCCGGCTCAGCAGCTCCGCACTGCCCCCGCTCCAGCCTCCGCCCCGTGGCACCCCCCTCCACACTGCTGCCGACTCTTTACTGTCCTGCATGGCTGTGTAGATTATTTCTTATATATTTACTGTGTGATAATATACAAATTAATTTAGTTTATAAGTTTATTTGCCAAGGACCATGTACAAAATGACCCTTCCATCTGCTACTGACTGTTCATTTAGACCAGTGGTTCTCAACTAGTAGGTCGGGACCCAAAAGTGACCCAAGGCATTTACAGTGGATTCTTTCTCAGGCTGTATATATACACACAGTTGTGGCCCAAAGTTTACATACCCTTTTAATCTTTGGCCATTTTTCATAGAATATGAACGATAACACAAAATCTTTTTTCCACTCATGGTTAGTGGTTGTGCCAAGCCATTTATGGTCAAAGAACTGTGTTTACTCTTTTGAAATCGTGATGAAACAGAAACTACTCTTTACTTTACATGACTGCCAGGACAGCTGCCAGGAAAATTGGAAACTCACTTCAGCTGAAATACAGGACTCTCTGACAAAATTGGACTCTGAATTGTTTGTTTCAAGATGCACAATATGTAAACTTTTGATCAGGGACATTTGGCTATTTTCTAGTTGGAAAGCTTAAACAAACAGTTTTTTTTTTTGACAATTAATTAGTGAAATAAAGGTTTTTGTGTCATTCATATTCTATATTTAGGGTATGTAAACTTTTGGCTACAAATGTAATATTTGGCCTTCATTTGAATAATTTTGACTTGCCAAGGAAACAAATCTGCCAATGAAACAAGATTTTTACACACATAGGCATTTGACTGAGGAAGATTTATTTGCAACCAAATAAATCTATTACAACAAGGATGGATGGTGCGCACTGTTTGGGTTTTGCCTTCATCCTACGCACCCATCTTTAGTGTAGTGCGAAGACTCCGGCCTTTTCCTACTCTTATAATAAGAAAAATCGTCTACTTTCAAGAAAATTGGAATTTATTATCTAATTTTTTGTGTGATTAGCTGTTTTTTCTTAATTTAAGTGCAAGATTTTTTTACTCAAATCAAGGGAAAATATACTTCTGCAATATTATTTATATTCCAATAATTATTAAAAAGGACTCGTGAGGAAATAATTATGATTTCAGTTTTAGGCTTATTTCACACTTATATCACCAAATAAACAACAATTATTTTTTGACAACAGTACTTTATCAATACTTGGTTTACAATACTGGCACCTGAACATTACAGTGTTACTTGCTATCCCTCTAAGCAAAGTCGCTTTCTTGTATAAAATGTGTATTATATGTATACACAGATAATTTAGAAGTCAGTAAAATTATAAAATGACGCAAGAGAGAGAATTAAAGTAAACAATCTAGCTCCCTCCCTTCCTGATTGGACTTGAGAGCCCCTCCATTCTCCCTGTGCATGCGCTCACACTGGAAAAACAATGTGTGGGCTGATCTCTCTTAACCATAAAATAACAACAGTAAGTCAAAGAATAATTGTGTTGAAAGAGAGTTAATTGTCGAGCGTCAGTCATTACAGAGTCTTTTTGAAAACAAAGCGAAGCATTGATCCACCGAGATGATAATCAAAGCCTCCAGAGCGCGGCTGAAGGTAACAGCATCACTGTCTTGTTCAGGTCATTGACTCATCCGCGCTGCTTTAATGATTCATCCCACAAAACGCGTCGCTCCGTTACGTAAAAATGCAAAAGCAGGCAACGGTGAGGAGGAGACATTTGACATTTTTACACCACTGCACCAGAGACGCTGACCTATATTAGCTCTTACTCACAGGAGGCGCCCTTATTTCAATCCAGGAAGGCACAAACACCCCGGCTTTGTTGCTTCTGACTGCGTGGGCCGAGTGAAATTCAATTGAAAGGGGAGAGAGACCCGGCGACAGAGGCAAATTCGACTCCTTTTTGATTAATTAATTTGCAAACAGCGCATTTCTGCTTAAATCAAATAAGCAAGTGTTATTAACCTTGATGTCAAAACAGTTTCTGGCGAGGCATTTCGCAAATATCACCGGAATCCCACTCACAGGTTAATTGAGGTATATCTATTCTGGGGCATGCTCCAAATTACAGACAAAACTATTCCAGGAGCACTGTCACTGTTTATACTAGAAACATTCCTATTTATTTGTATCATTATGGAAATCCTCCGTGTAAAACGACTAGAGGCTAATAACAGTGCAAAAGTTATAACTTGATTAAAATGACTGGAATTAAGAATATTTTACCACAATTTGAGTCAAATCTGTATTTTTGCACTTTTTCCCCCAAGAATTATTTCTAATTTTAAGAGCAATAAGAATTTTATTTTATTTGATGAGCAAAAATACTTATGTACATTGGTAGATAAATGTACAGGGTGTCCATAAAGTCTATTTACAATTTAAAAAAATGTATTACAAAGACAGATGATAAGACATCTTAACCAGATTTGTTTCATTGTAATCAGTGTTCATCAAAGTTAGTAATCATATTGAAATTGGGGACATTGAGGACTGTAGGTTCGTCAGTTCCACATTCAAACATTTCCAGACCGGTGGATTGGAAGAGATGGGCTGATTCCTTGGCCTCCACGTTCACCAGATATCACTCTCTTGGACTTCTTTCTATAGGATTATGTTAAAGAAATGGGACATTACTGACTTGAAGCAAAGCTCTGCTACAGCCAACATGGCAAGAGATCAACTACTGTCTTGTTGATGTGCTTCGTGCAACTAATGGTGCCCATATAGAGGTGTATTACACTAAAGGTGCCCATATAGAGCTGTATTAAACTAGTGGTGTCCATATAGAGGTGTATTAAAGTAATGGTGTCCATATAGAGCTGTATTAAATGAGGGGGAAAAACTTTGACAACCACTGATTACAATAAAAACGCATCTCGTATCAACTGCCTACCGAACCTTCAGGGTGACTTTTCACAAAAACTAATATGCAAGTTCACAATTGATGAAAGTGCTTTATGGTCTTTTGTATTCGATATACTGAAGGAGGACAAAACACGTTTAATTTTCCTAATAAATAAATCAGGTACAGGGTTCATAAGGGGCCAATAAAGAATGTGACCTGGTTTGGACTGGTTTGTGCAGACACACTGGGGAAAACCATACAGCGGCCAGAATAGGGCCATTTCCCCTCTACAATCACAACAGGTTGCTTTCATGTGACATCGCAGCATTCTAAAAAAGGTTTTACATTACCTACAGAGGAACTGTCACTTTATGCACGTTATTGCTTGCAACGGAGAAATCCAGGACTGAAAACAACATTGTTATCATACTGCTCTACTGCTGAACATACATAACTGATGGTGGGACTTAGTGGCATATTTCATAGCAAGCGTCTGATTCTGCCAATTGTATATGTCGTTCAATATGGCCGTTCTCATGACAGACTACTAATGTTTCCACTGCATTGAGGCGCACATTCATAATCCCAGATGGCTTGGCAGATCGCGCTATTCATTCTGGCTTTCATAATTTGAGGTTTTGTGTGTGCCTTTCTTTTTTCCTTTGGTGTGATTTGTGGGGTGTACTCCTGAGGAACCAGCTGAGAACATTTGGACTGGAGACTGTGGAGACACACTTAAGGGAGAACCTTAGTACCTTAGACGGAGGCAACCAGAATAGGGCCACTTCACCTCTACAATCACACAGCATTCTAAAGAGACTGTAGTTTTCAGATTGAGGTGGTGGCCAGGTATGAGTTCTATGTTGATGACTATGGTACTGTAACTGTCAAAATGTAGTTTTTTTTTTTTTTTACTTGGTTTATGGGTAATATCTCAGTCATTATTGGGCTTTTACACATGAAGCAAAGACTAGCACAAAGTCCAAGGTTCTCTTTCTAAGGTCTAATTATTTTCAAGTTTTAAAGTGGTGATAATATTCAAAATGATTTGATCAGATGAAAAGACTTTCAGTCAATAGACTAATATGGCAGATTAGTAGATCCGAACTAACAAGGATCAGGTTCAACATTTATTTCCTGTTTGAGATTTCCTTCCTAGTTACAGTATATAGTTAGTCAGCCATTAATATTGCAGGTTTGGGGACTCAAACCTTCACAAATAATTATCAAGCACAACATTTGTCAATTTTATTTCTGGAGCTTCCTTTCAAAAGCTGCCTCTCTCCCATAGAGCTGAATTGCAAGCAGGCAAGCAACGTTTTGCATAGCACCTTTCACAGACAGGAGAAGTCACACAGTGCTTCACAAAAGAACAATTAAGAGACACAAAATACAGTTGCAATCACAAACACAATGGTCATGAAACAACCCTTAATCTACTGGAGTTAGAATGCTTTAAGAAATAAATGGGTTTTAATTTATGTATTACGTTTCAACAGTCATCCAGCTGTCATCATCATTTTCCCAGTCTCGTACCAATTTTAGGCTGTCTCTGTCAAATTGATCTATTAGTTCATGTAGGATTTTAAGTTCACTCTGAAGGAGATACACTACAGGCAAAAGTATTTTTTTTCAAATTTTGAGCGAGTTTAACCTCTTCATTGGCAAATCTTCACAATAAGATCGTAGGCAGAAATTCTTCAGTCTTCATCTGTACTCTGTAGTTGAAGATCGTCATCAGCTACTGAAGGCCTGGAGCACGCTGTGGGTTTATAAAAGCGGTGAACCAGCAGGAGGAGTCAACCTCTAAGCCCCTCCTCTCTTGGTGCTCAAGGTACTACACTTCAACTACAGAGTACAGATGAAGACTGAAGAATTTCTGCCTACGATGGACAACTCCTGTACGACTGAGAACCTACACAAACGGTTCACAATAAGATGTTTCATTATTGTACCCATTCAACATTTCTCCATAGATTTACACAGAAAATGGTCATTTTTCGTATACTCTTGCAACAACATCTTCACTTTCCAGGTTTGTACATAGCAATATTTAGAAGGTTCAGAGGGATTTTTCAATATTAGTTTAGTTTATTTGAGCAGCAAAATAAAAGACAAAATGTTTAAAACAAGAAGACAATATTTGCAGACTCAAAAGGAGTAGGTTGAAGTTCACAGAACTTACACTGACCTACCCCTGACTTTACAGCAACATTTGAAAAACTTGAAAACTGCAGTTTGTGAAATACATTTTCTTTTGAGGAGGCAGAGAATTATCAAAAATACACTCATGTATATTGAAGCATGAGCCTATGTTGTCCAGCACATACTGTACATCATTTATGATCATGTGAGAAAAGAGAAAGAAAAACACATCATGTACTTCCTCAGAACCTTGGTATGTACATAATATAATCTATTTGTAATCGTTTAGGATTGTACAAATTATGAAAAGGAAAAAAACAAAGCAAAAGCCTTTTATCAAGTAGTTTGTTCAGACTCTTAGGTTCTTAATTGACCACTTTGGTTCTTAATTTGTAAATCATACAGAGAAATCATACATATTACACATAATAAATAGACAAACATAAAGCGTTTTGTCGAGCAGCTCCTTCAGGGCTATATTCAATTCATAGCCTAATTTATTTAGATTTGAACTCCAAAAAACTAGGTGAAATTGGATTTTTTATTTAAAAACTAAAACAAAATACCCCAAATCCCCTCTGTACAAATGTTTGTAACTAATATATCAACAAAAGAAAACCTGCCTCTATCTATTTTTTAGATTTTGTCACTGTTGGTCATTTTTAAACATAAAAACATATTTTTTTTCTCATATTCATGCCAGTAATACACAACAAAAGTTTCAAATTGATAACACTCAATTTTTTGCCCTATTCCCCTGCTGTGTCTCACCTTCAAAGCATCATCAGTGTAAATTCGGGCGTAGGGCGATTGGAAGATCATTGGCACCTGCCCTCCAACGCAAGTTATGACATCATCACATTTTAGAACATGAACACTTCCTATTAGCAAATTATTGAACAAAAATGTCCATCACAGAGAGCTAAAATTCCTTTCTCAAACGCCTAATGCATTTGGGCCCATTTTAAAAACAATAACTCACAAATCTGACGCCAATTACAAAACCCGACGGGACAATTGCACCTACAGTTTGTCCCTCGTTGCCCTGACTCTGCAACTTTTCTCATTTCCCTAATCACATCACAAACACAGCCACGCCAAGGCAATCAAATCAAACACGCAACGCCGCTCTGTCCTGGTTCTATCTCTCCGCCGCCACTGGCCCTTAACCTGTCACTCATCTTAATGAACTTGGGAGGAAATCACTGACCCCATTAATATGTTTTATGACAATCAGCGCAACCTTTATCCACCTTATTACTCAACGAAAGCACGGCGTAGGAGGCAGAATTCCCCACAAACGCCTCGAAATGTTTAACGACGGGGAGAGGACATAAAAACAAGCTGTATTTCTTGTCCACAGACGAGCTCCGCCAAGTGACACGGTGGCACTGCGCGGATCAAATGGCTACAAACAGACCAAAGTAAAGCAAGGAAAGTACGACCAGAAGCGCCCACGTACTTGAAGAGCCGGGAGAGTCCAGGGAATATTTAGAGAGAAGCAGCTCGGGCAGAAGCCGACCTCTTCTAGGTCAGGGACTGATTTTTGTATGAATTCATAAGAAAAAACATATGTTTTTGGAGAATAAACAGGCTGGTTGGCAATATGTGTGTGTTTCTAATTTAAATTTGTAGCTTCACTGTAAGAAGAAGTGGGCGACTTCTACTCAATAAAAGCTCAATAAAACTATGGGTACCCTATAAAATTTTACCTCAAAAGGGCTGCAAATCTAAGTAAATTTGAAATTGAAACTTTGAAAATAGAAACATTTTTGAAGATTGAATATACCCCTCCTCGACCCGCCCCCTTGTCGTGGTGGAGGGGTTTGAGCACCCGAATACACCTAGGAGCTCTGTTGTCTGGGGCATTATGCTCCTGATAGGGTCTCCCACGGCAAACAGGTCCTAGGTGACGGGTCAGACCAAGAGCCCTGATGAAGAGAGGCCATGAAAGACAATTACATGTACGTCGCCCAGAGGTGAAGGAGCGTCGTGGGGCCGTCCTCCCGTGGACCACCACCTGCAGGAGGAGCCATGAGGGACTGGTGCAGTGTGACATGCACAACATGATTATGTTAGTGATCATACAAGATCTAGTTCAACTGCTATAACTCGTCATGATGAGTAAAATTTATTTTAGCTTAGACAATTGACTTAAAAATGGACTTTAAAAATCTTTTTATTAAATGAAATAAATTACATATTGATGGCCGTATGACTTTTTATAGTGTTGTATTTGTTTATATATATATATATATACTGTATATACAGTATAAATGCCTATAACTACTATCAAGCCTTATTGCCAAAGAAGGTGGAAGAGAGCATACCAACCAACTATTTACAAAATTAAAACCACGACATGCAAGACAATGTCCATAGTGTTTCCCAGAATTACCCAGTGCCCTTCTGTGGCTTCTTTAAACTCCTCCATTGTGCTACAACTTATAAGACAACGCAAACTGTCTACAGTAAACTACGAACTGCAATGAATGTTTAACCCTTTAAGCCCTATGGCCCCCACAATTGGTGCCGCGCTTTCAGATACAGTTACTGACGTATGTGTTTTATGCAGCAAAATATTCCAAAGTTGCAAATTAGTGACACCTGATGTGGGATTATCCATTTCTGTTGTTATTTGCCACATCACAGGGAGGAAAAAGGCCTTTTTGCAGGAAAATTTGTGTTTTTTTCAGGCGGAAATACATTCAAACTCATAGCAGCCTCATTTTATTGTCAAACAACATCATTTATTATTATTTCACTCCCACCGTCAGCCCTAAGCTCTACCAAATGTGTGGACTCCAAGATTAGCCATGTACACCTATGATGTAAATAAATGATATTTGGAGAAAAAGGCCTAGGGCTTTAAGGGTTAAAACGTAAAATTATTAGGCTGCAACAACATTTCGCTTTAACAACATTATTACATCTGTGTCTGTGTGAACTAAAGTGATCAGTAAACTGTGCAATTTAGACCATCCTGTATATTTTTACTTCTTGTGTTTTGGAGAAAAAGGGCACCTATTATTCTATTTATCTTCTTTTGTTCAATTATGTAAACACACAAGGGGAAACTATTCAGAAGAAAAGAAAATACAGTAACATGATTGAAATGAATAAAAATGAAATGAATTATAGCGTGTGGCCACAATAGCCACCACATGCTTCATACTAAAGGTGTCTTCCCAAGGACACTGCATTATATACTGTATAAATGATGATCATTCTAGCTACTGAGTTCTATCTTATTTGTTATTCAGTGTACATACAGTAAGAGTTTTTATTGGTAGATGCTAAGAGACATTTATTTTATTTTCATTTATTTTAATCAGGTACTATTATTACCTGTTTTTTCAAACTTACTTTCTTCTTGATGGCACATTTTCCTGACTTTTTTTCACCGCAGTTGTTGTAACAAGTGAATTTCTCCATTGTGAGATCAATAGAGACCGATCTTATCTTACCTTAAATCAATTTAGGTGAGCCACAGCAGGTGAATAGGGTAAAGAATAGTGAGTGATTCAATTTGAAACTTTAGCTGTGTATTACTGACATAAATATGAGGGAAAAGTCATAAATCTATTTTTTAAATCTATTTCTACTTTTTTCCCTGTTTTGGGGGGTTCAGAACTCCATAAATTAGGCTAGAAATGAAATACAAAAAAATTGCACTGAACAAACTCAAAATATTGTCCTAGACTGGAAGGTTTGGAGTCTGTAGGAGCTACTAACTTGGAGATGTTGTCCCCACAATGTGAGAAAATGCACCAATCATTGAAGTTACAATTTCTCATTTAGTTCTATGGAGAAACGTTGAATCAGTGCAATAATTAAACTCCTTATTGTAAAGATGAGGTCATTTATTTGTTTCCAAGTGAAATTATACACATTAAGAGAGTAGATGACTGCAGTGTCAGCCCTTAAACATTGTTATCATACTGCTCTGCTGCTGATCTTAACTACCAGTGACTGATGGTGGGACTTAGTGACATATTTCATAGTAAGCGTCTGATCCTGCCAATTGTATATGTCGTTCAATATGGCCGCTCTCATGACAGACTACTAATGTTTCCACTGCATCAAGGCGCACATTCATAATCCCAGATGGCTTGGCAGATCGCGCTATTCATTCTGGCTTTTATCATTTGAGGGTTTTTTTTTTCTTTTTGTGTGATTTGTGGGGTGTACTCCAGTAGAACCAGCTGACAGATGACAAAAACTATTATACAGGTCTGCTGAATACACAGTATGTGCTGTACGTCATAATGGAGCTGGCTAGGGATTATAAAAAATGATTCAGACTGAAAATTTGAATTGACCGTACAACTTTATTCACAATTTAAAATGTGTGATGAGAAAATGTTATGTACCGTTACTTTTTGGGGAAAGAAAGAAAACCTATTCATTTTGTTGCCTAAAATGATGAGACATATTTTAGTCAACAAAATGAATATGTTTTTGCTGAATAAAATTAGACCAAAACAAAATGAAGTAGTTAATGCGACGTTCCGATACTGGTATACCGCAAAAAATACAATGTCGGGTATTGATTCCAAATATCCGATACTGAACCAATATTTTCATCAACTTAATCAAAGTGAATATGGACATTTCATCAATTAGTTTTAAGACAATACTTATTTTGATCACTGCACAAAATACTGCAGTTAGCAGCGGCATGCTAATCCTATAGCTTCAACCAATCGCAGCTGGAATAGAAGGCTCATTTTGGCCACTAGTGAAGGTCACTGTGTTTGTATTTTAGTTTTTGAACTAAGATAAGATAAGATAGTTCTTTATCGATCTCACGATGGAGAAATGCACTTGTTACAACAGCTCTTAAGACAGGATCACACAGAGGGGTGCAAAGAAAATGTGCCATCAAGAAGAAAGTAAGTTTGCAAAAACAGGTAATAATAGTTCTAAATTAAAAATAAAATATAGAATATAGAATAAGTGTCTCTTAGTATCTACCAATGAAAAAACTATATAGACATCTCTTATGTACACTGCATGAGAAATAAGATAGAACTCAGTCAAAAACGGGATGTGCTGTGATATACAGTGTATAAATATGTATATGACTATGGATCCAAGTATGAATATAAAATAAATAACTGTTTACATTCAGGTGGTTGATTGTTATTGCACATAGAGCTATACAGTAGAATTGCACAGTCTGACAGCGGTGGGTATGAAGGACCTGCTCCTTCTTGCTGAGGGTGTCTCAGTCTGTCGCTGAAGGAGCTGCTCAGCTACAGTTTTACTGATATAACCAACGCATTTGCAATGCATTAATAATCAGCACACTTTATGTTGGAAGTTCTTTATATTCATGTAATAAAAACGCTTTTCCCTCAATGCAAATCAGTTTCTGTACGGTGTCGGAAGCAAAAAAGATAGATCGGTGCATCTCTAACTAAGTTTTAAGTTAGAGATGCACCGATCAATCAGGGAAGGATTTTGGTATGAATTCATATGAAAATCATGTTTATGGAGAACAAACAGGCTGGTTGGCAATATGTGTCTTTTCTAATGTGTAGAAATGTGTAGCTTCACAGTGAGAAGAAGTGGGGGACTTCAACTCAAGAAAAGCTCAATAAAACAATGGGTGTAACTTGGGGCCCTAATAAATTTTACCTCAAAAGTGCTCCAAATAAGGGACTGGTGTGACCCCACGCGACTCGTCAACGGATAAGCGGAAGAAGATGGATGGATAGACCCAATATTTTCAACAAAGATCTCCAAATCTTTTCGTAGACTCATAAAATGTAATAATGAAAAGAAGAGACTAAAACAGTTTCTCTCCCATTGAGTTATATGAGCACCTGCTCCAACTGAAATAGATTATATAATGTGAACGTGACCTATTAGATTGAAATGCAAAGAACTGATCTGGCTGTAGTTCATTATTTTATAATGATGTGTTTTTATACATAAATGTTGTGTATGTTGTGCAGCAGCAGCCTCCTGAACAAATCCCTGAAAAGCACAAAAGAATCAGAGCCAGACTGAGGCTGAGCTCGGACTCATCCATCACCGGTGTCGCACACGCCATAAACGGCAACCTTGAGCTGGAGGGAGGGATCGTGGGAGGAGAGAGAGTGAGAGAGAGAGGAGGAGAGAGAGAGAGAGAGAGGGAGGAGGAGAGAGGGGGAGTGAGAAAGAGAGAGGAGGGAGAGAGAGGGAGAGAAAGAGACAGAGGGAGGGAGAAGGAGCAGGAGTTGGAGGGGGAGTGAGAGAAAGGGTACAGGGGGGTAGAGAGAGACGGAGAGAGATAGAGAAGGGGGAGAGAGAAAGAGAGAGGGAGAGAGATGGAGGGGAGAGAGGGAGTGAAAGAGACAGAGGGAGGGAGCAGGAGATAGAGGGGGGAGTGAGAGAAAGGGGGGTAGGGGGAGAGAGAGAGAGAGAGAAGGGGGAGAGAGAAAGAGAGAGGAGGGAGAGGGACAGGGGAGAGAGGGAGGGAGAGAGACAGAGAGAGGGGGCAGGAGAGAGAGGGGGG
>OMNZ01089255.1:0-21982 GCA_900303255.1 Lesueurigobius sanzi
CGTGAGGAGAAGGAGCGTGCACGAGGAGAAGGAGCGTGCACGAGGAGAAGGAGCGTGCACGAGAGGCTGGAAGTGTCTGTCAAGTGTTTACTTCCAAAAACCTAAGAAATGGATGAGAAAGACTAAAGCAGGACTAAACCAGGACTAAACCAGGACTAAACCAGGACTAAACCAGGACTAAACCAGGACTAAAGCAGGACTAAACCCAGGACTAAAGCAGGACTAAACCCAGGACTAAAGCAGGACTAAACCAGGACTAAAGCAGGACTAAAGCAGGACTAAAGCAGGACTAAAGCAGGACTAAAACCAGGACTAAAGCAGGACTAAAGCAGGACTAAAGCAGGACTAAAGCAGGACTAAAGCAGGACTAAAACCAGGACTAAAGCAGGACTAAAGCGGGACTAAAGCAGGACTAAAGCAGGGACTAAAGCCAGGACTAATCCCAGGACTAAACAAGGACTAAACAAGGACTAAACCCAGGACTAAACCAGGACTAAACCCAGGACTAAACCCAGGACTAAACCAGAACTAAACCAGGACTAAACCAGGACTAAACCAGGACTAAACCAGGACTAAACCCAAGACTAAACCTAAGACTAAACCTAAGACTAAACCCGGGACTAAACCTGGGACTAAACCCGGGACTAAACCCGGACTAAACCCAGGACTAAACCAGGACTAAACCCAGGACTAAACCCAGGACTAAACCAGGACTAAACCAGGACTAAACCAGGACTAAACCAGGACTAAACCAGGACTGAACCAGGACTGAACCAGGACTGAACCGGGACTGAACCAGTATTGATATTGGCCATATCGCACAGCCCTACTTCACTATCAAGATTTTTGATGTTTTTTTGATTTGGTATGAAGAGCTCCAGTTTGTCCAGTGATGTCACCCAGAAAAAGCCCTTTACCAAGAATGTAAACCACTTGGCTGCAGTAATAATTCAGACACAATCTTCTTGAGGGGCCCGGCCACATGTGCTGCTGCTGCTGCTGCTGTGAAGGGGAGGGAGAGGCGTCTTCCTAAATGTCTCCATACACGGGTCATCATTTGATTCTTCGAGGATGGAGCGCTATGGTGAAAATAAACGCTTCCTTCTGCCGGTGTCACAAACACCATTGCAGGACAGGCTACTTGAAAGAGAGTATCCAGTGTCACCACAACAAGCCTGCTTTCTATAAAGAGGTGACATGTTTAGTGTTGTTTATTGGTCCCCCTTTGAGCTTTTAATTGGCCTCTGAATGAGATTTTAATAGCAAACAGCTTAATAATCTGTAAAATGTGCAAGATTGAAGTCGTAAGAGTATAAGCCTGGCGTGTGTTCTGGAAAGCCTTGTGTGTTCACTAAAATAGGCCTAACAGGTTTAAAAATGAGACGGCGAATACTTGAGGATGCTTTACACTCTGAAGTATGATCAGAATGTTGGCTCCAAAGTCCAAGGACAGGCACTGGCCGTACTTCCAAATCCATTCTGTGATATTCGGTTTCTGTCTTTCTTTTTATGTTTCTTTACTTTTAAGGGGAGACAGGGAAAAGTCATTATTTTCAGATTTTGGGCTAGTTTAATCTAATAACAACAGATGAATTGCAAAATCTTCACAATAAGGTGTTTAAGTATCGCATTGATTCAGCTTTTCTCTATATTTACACAGAAAATTGTAACTTCAAAGGTCATTTTCTCAAAATGCATTTTTGTTTCACTCTTGGGACATCTCCACTTAAGTAGTATTTTAACATTATGTATTTATGTTATATTTTCACCTTCAGTTTTGTTGAGGCATGAGACGATATGGACATTTTGTCTCACGATTATCTTGGCCAAAATTATTGCAATTCACAATATTATCATGGCAATTATTGCAAAATTTCTTATGGTGAATTCAGTTTCGATTCTGGGGCTGTGGTTTGACGATCTTCAGAAGTGATGAAACTAGTATTGTCAGCAAATGATTCTTCTAAACTTCTTATACATCGTTACATTTCAGCTTCATAAGACACTGGAGACGCAAGACAAAAGAAAAACCCTCAGTCTTTGAGGTTCGGTTATTGCAGTATTTAAAATTGCAATGTCGATTGGATTGCGATTGATTGTGCAGCCCTACGAAGATCCAAGGCACTCCTCCCACAACATTAATTCTCTATTTATATTTTCTTAAAAGCCTTTATTTGACTAGGCTAATCCATGTGTCCTGGTTTCCAATCACTCTTCTACAAATATAGGAGACGTAGTTGCTGGTCTTTACTTCTTGAAGAAGGCTTGTTGGAGCCAGTACGCGTGGACGAGACCAGGATTAAAGGATTTTAATATGCACTGGCCCAGTAAAATAAAGGCAATGTAAATAGAGAATTAACATTGTGGGAGGAGTGCATTGGATCTTTGTTGTTTTTTTTCTCTTGAAATCTAAAAATACGTTGAATTTTCTTGGAATAAGACAATTGACCGTGATTTGTGCAGCTAAGTAAATTATCTACAAATGGCATATGTTTTTTGCACCTCGAATAAGAACAAAACCATCCTAAACTGCACCTAAGCTAAGAATGAATATCTTGTAAAAAATATATATATATTTTTCTTGGAAAAAAGAATAACAATCTTATTCCATTGGCAGATTTTTTTATCAGAATGACTCAAATGAAGGTAAAATATTCTTAATTATAAATATTTTAACTTATTAAGATCATTTTTTGCAGTGCAGTTACTATTATTTTCTATTTGTATGCAGAATGATATACGTAAGGGGGGGGGGCCTGCCGGAGTTAAGGAAGGGGATGTTCAATTCAAAGCAATTCAACTTCCAAATAAGTTTTTTGCTACCATCCTGTTAAAATGTGCCCAGAATTACCTAGAACTACAAAGGCAAATGATGCAGTAATACTTTTATCACCACATTCCTGGCAAGTGAGGAGCTTTTTCCCTCCTCATTAACTTAAGATGCTGCTGCTTCACATAAACAAGACAGACAACGCTAACCATGCAGCTTTGTGTCACGCTTTCCACACAGCTGTATATTCTCACTTCGGGAAACGCCGGACAAGATTGCCTTTGATTACCTTTTTTTCCTCCTCTTAAGTTGTGGCTGAATGGGTTTCTTTAAATACATCTGGCATGTGGCTGCGGACGTTCTACTTATTATAATTATAGGTATCACTCCCTAACAATATCACCATGTTTACAGCATGTGTTTTGGGGAGTGTGAGGTTTAGTCTTGTCAGCATTACACAAAAGTCAGTCTGAATCTGTTGTGAAATGATGCCATTTTAACAGATGTTACTCGCTCCGCAGGCGTTATTGGAGAGGAGAGTATGAAAGCTAATTTTTGTGAATCAGGACTCCAACGTACAACACTGAGAAAGATATATATTAATGTCCCTGGGAACTCCTACTTCTTTGCGCTTGTGGCATATGATTTCTGTTAGGGCCAATGTATTGACCTGCACCCAATGGTGCTGGGTGATATGAAAGTGGTATACCTTGTTTGAAAGCTTAAATTACCCAGCCAATGAAGTCAATACATTCATTTTACAGCCTGAAAAAGTCCATGTATCGTGTTATTTTGTTGATATATTAGTTATTTGTTCAGTGGGTATTTTGGATATTTTGTTTAGTTTTTGAAGAAACTAGTTAATAGTGAATAAATCTGTAAACATTCAAATTCCGCCCTGTTTTTTGAGGTTCAAAACTCAATAAATCAGGCTAGGAATAAGTACTGACAAATCCCTCTGAACAAATCCCTGACCGTAAAGTCTGTAGGAGCTACTAAAGTGGAGGTGTTGTTGCAAGAGTGTAAGAAAAATGCATTTTGAGAAAATGGCCTTTGAAGTTACAGTTTTCTATGTAAATCATTTTCACTTTATTGTTTCCAGGTGAAAGTTTATATGTTAAGACAGGGGTTTTCAACCAGTGGTCCGTGGCAGTACTGCTGGTGGTCCATGACTTTATCCAGTTTAACTACTAAAAATACAGTAGTGCCGCTGCATATTGAATATTATTGAATATCAAGTTGATGTACAGTATCTCTTTAAATAATTCGACTTTTGTTATTTTAAACATTTGCGAACACAAAGCATTGTAAAATAAAGTATATAGCCCTCTTTTATACAAAAACATAGGCCTATATTGCACACACGCACATACAGTGGGCCACAGACCACTGCTTAGTCTGAATGGTGGTCCCTGGGGCAGAACCAGTTGAAAACCCCTGTGTTAAGAGATTAAACTGACCCAAAATCTGAAAATTGTATATGTTGACTTTTGCCTTAAAATGTATTAAAAAATCTTAGGAGGTCTTAATTTTGGAGGTTACGTTCGTTATTACTTTTGTTCAAAGTATTTCACGAAACGCACATAAAAACGCCGCTATCATCAGCTACTTTATTTTGTCTAATTTTATTGTAGAAAATAGGAATAATATGAATAAATGTTTTATTGTGCGCACTTTTAAAGTATGTTTCTGGCTATAAGTTAATGTGGTGTGAGTCTTCAAAATATTTTGTGTGGGTCTTAAAAAGTCTTAAAAGGGTACTACATTTGACTTCAGGATTCCTACATATCCCCTGTTTAGTGTAACATTGCACCTCCTTGCTCTTTCCTGGTGAATGTGTTCACGTGCGCCTACACGAGCAAACCCAAGAAAATTCCTAGTCTGTGAAACTTTTCATTGACAATGGCAATAAATTCTATTCTGATTCTGTATAAAACGGAAACTACATTGTAACTTTCTTTTATTGTGTTGTTTTGTCATATTGGCAGTCCTAGAGGCCATGGGTTTCTTTGAAGCACGAGTAGCTCCCTGCCATTTTTGTTGTACAAAAGTAGTTCACGGGATAAAAAGGTTGGAGATCCCTGGTCTAAATGCTTAAAGCCATGAGTTACTTGATTTAAGAAGTGTCTGTTCAATAGGTTTAGGGTTAGGGTTGGGGTAAATAAATTAGCTTATAACAAATTGTTTTTAAATGTGACCCATTTTATTTCTATGATTGAAACCTTGCTATAGTAATACATATTTAACTATATGTTGTTTGGGAATTTAAAAAAACATAGCAATCACACTGGCCTTTATGTTGGCTATCAACCTTTCCACCCTCCTTCACATCAGTATCGGTATCGGACCCAAAAGTCCATATCAGTCGGGCGGCTCAGGCCCTAAGTTTCCATCATCTGATTTTATGAAGGTCCAGTCACAGCAGTTTATTTTTTCACTCAAATATGGAAGAAAACATTCCTCTGAAATATCTCCACGTCATTCAGAGATAACTTTAGAACTTCTCTCAGCTTAATTATGCAACCCACATTAAATACATTCCTGTTCTGTGAAGCACTTTTAATTACTTCATGGACTAATTGACCTTTTCAAGTTAATAATTGCAGCAGCCACTGGTCACTCACTAAGCAACAGTAAACAGCCATCTGGCATTTCTCCATCAAACAGGAGTTTTACACTGTGTTTGGAGATATAGCGATGAATCTGAAAGAGTACTTTGTTATTTTGCCACAACACTGTAAGAAATCATTAATATCTCGAGTGTGTTCAGAGTGAAGTATTGCATAGAGTACGTAACAGCGGAGTCTTTGTACAATCATTCAGAAACATTATGACCTCATGTCAGCGCTGGACAGCAAACACAGTCATTCTTTGTTCCTCTGCAGTGGGAAAAACTGTCTCATTAAAACTACCCATTAAAGTATTGAATTCTGACGGTCAATTGAGTGGAAATGTCACCATTTTTCTCCGATTGTAGATTAAAAGCACAGATTTGTGGTAGCTGTTTGGCTGGAGTGGTTTCAGTAAAGCACATATTTCCATCTCTGTGCTGGAGCTCGCGTGTGGCCTGCCCATACAGTGGCTCTCGATCTGCCAAAAATAACACAAGCAATTTTTGTGCTCTCACTTTCTGGTTGCGTTGTGGTTTGCTCTTAGAAGTAATAATCATGTCTCTTACACTGCAGCGTCTGTGTGCCATGTTTTCCATGAGCTGCTCCTGTACTGTACAGCGCTTTACTGCACTGTCAGTCCCCACGAGAATCAAGAAAGATGAGCTCATTTTACAGTCAAATGCTATGAATGATGATGTGTTCAGAGACGGGCAAGACGCTGCAAAAATGCAAATATCATCTTAGTATGTTTATCTTCTTATCTTATAATATATAATTTGACTTACAACTAAATCTCAATGAGATGTCATGTAAAAATCTGGTTATCTATCTAGGGATAATCATGGACTTAGACCTGAACTTAAACAGCCACATTAAATGAATAATATCAGCAGCTTTTTACATCTAAAAAACATCATTACAGCAACATTACTCTTACTTGAGGTCCTATTTTTGGCTACTCTTTCCACCCTAGAGTAGCCTACATATTTCCTTTATTGTTTAATTATCAAAACGACTGCTTTATTTGTTAGAATTCGCCTCAGAGCTATATATTTACTTATTAGAAGTGGAAACAGAGTTCTTTTGGGGTTTTAGTGGCTTTGAAATACCCACATCACAAGTTCATTGCCTTTTGTTATAGCGCTTTCCTTCAAAGGGCAAAATCTGAAGTCATAACAGCACTAGGGCCAGTCCGTCTCAATTAACTCTGGCTTATTCTGTTGAGAATTAGAAACCACAGAGCGAATAATAAATAAGTGAAATACAGTTATATTTAGATGTGCTCTCACCTCGCGTCTAGTTTAGTGATGTGACGTTCATGACCGAATTGGCTCTTTTCAACGACTCTGAACGGTTCAAATTGGATCTTCATTGCGAAAAGAGCCAGATCTGTTTGTCAATTTTACACAGATTTCCCCCGAACACACTCAAGAATCTCAACAACAGCACAGAACACGGCAAAAAATATGTCTTAACAAGTTATAATGTCTCGTAAGCTGTATGTTTTAGCCTGGCCAGCCAGCCTGACTCCATGTATGAGGTACATTGGAGGACAGTCTGGGATTGCGCCATTTGCTCTAACTCTGGTGTACCAGGTTATAGCGTTTTTGCTATGACTGGTACAATGCACCTTTCCTTTGTGTTAATGTTAAATTGTACACTGTCCCTGTACAAATAAAATACATACCATACCAGAACGCCACCAGACCAATCACAGCGCGGGAGGCAGGAGATAACGATGTGTCATTTTCAGCGTCGTTGCTAATTGAAGGCGGGGCTATGTAAAAAAAAAAGCCTTCAGAGCAGCCAGTTGTTGTGGTTTTAATGGCAAGTTCAGCTCATTCAAAACAAAAGATAAGGCCGCGCTAAAACCTCGCTCCGTTGCGGCCGCCATCTTGACTAGTTTGTAGACACTGAAAATGACGCATCGCTAACTCCCGCCTCCCGTGCTGTGATTGGTCTGGTAGCGTTCTCACCAGAGCAACCAATGGCGCCATTGATGGAGTCAGGATGGCTTTCCAGGCTAGGTATGTTTGGCCTTAAATTGTGTAATTGTGACTTGTCTGCCAAAAATCTGACAGTGGACTATTTTTATTCTTAAAATAAGAAAAATCACCTTATTTCGTGGTAACTGCTGCTTATTTTCTAATTGTAAGTGCAATGATATTTTTGTTTAAACTCAAATTAAGGACATTATAACTTATCAAGTTGTAACATCCATGTTTTCCAAAATGTAAAAATCAGTCCTATTATAATTTGGGTTAATTGGAGTAAAAAGGTAAAGCTGTCAGTGATCAGGTCTTTGATAATATGAGTTTTCTGCTGAGTGTCCTAAAAATATCAATGTAAAAATGAGTCTTTTCAATGGCTCTTTGACATGAACAGATTCTAAAGACTCGGCTCCCTTCACTAGTTAAGTTTGATTAGCAACCAATAAAAGCATGACAACATCTAGAAATACAGTATTTTGGCCCGATATCTATTTTCAGTCATTTATTTTGGAAATGACTGACCAAATTAACCAAACAAAACGATGCCAACTGCTTTGCTTCTCACCAGCTTCATGGCGTGTCCTCCAGGTTCTTCGGGCGCCGTGAGCTGACACAGATGCTTCCTGGAAACTCTAAAGGCTTCTGTGCATTGAAGTGCCGTCTTGTTATTGTCATTACAAGTGAGGCTTGCGCTGTTGGAAAAATGATGTCAGGCCTAAGTGTTTGAATGAAAGAGCTGGCCTGCTGCGTGCTGTCAGTGACCAAATACCTCTGTCCGCACAGGCAGTGAGGTCACAGAGCCTTCTGCTGGGTTGTGGAATGATACTTCACAGACTTCAGCAGCTTGCAGATAAAACTTAGGTCTTGTATAACTTGCTCTGTTCTGTTTATATAAATGTGTTGATAAATGGGGCTAGATACTGTTATTTTTTTTTGTAATTTGTGTGATCAACCATGACTATTTTTACTGCTGTTTCCCACCAGGCATCAAAACGTTGTATCTAAAGAAAAATATTTTTTCTATACTAGTATTCGGTACCAAATTTTTAAAAGTTTGTAGTACCTTAACTTTTTCTTCATTTTCTTGATTCCCCAAGCGAGCTCTCCGATAAGTCCCTCCCTCCTCCTGCTCTCCTTCGCTGCGTAGTTGTTGAGAGAAAACAAAGAACCAGAAAAAGTAGACCGGGCTGCTGTAGTGAAGCTATGTCGGGTGTTTTTGTTGTCAGTACTTTGCGTTGAAGGGATAAAGCTTTGCCAAAGATCAAGCTGTAAGGAAAGCATTTCCTGGATACGTAGGGATTCAGGAGGACTTTCGCAAAAAGGAGGTGCTGAGCTAACCTGGCCTGTACCAGATTGAGTGTGTAGCACTCTGATTTGAGTTCTACACATTATCAATCTGGGAAGGCTCTCGTCAAATCCACTCATGATAGGGAGGGACCGTCACAGCAATACTTCAAGATAATTGGGTGAAACACCTGTTAGTACCCGCCTGCCATATTTTGCTGAATCTAGACGGAGAAAAGCACAAACGTCTCTTTGCTTTTCCCTTTTCAAAGCAGAAATAGTAGCATTTCAGCTAAAACAGTCAATTGCTGCATCAAAAAGTCCGTACTTACCATGTTTGTTATTCTTCGGGCAAGGCATTTGGTGCGGCCTCATACCAACATGTCCCGCCTTAAACCCCAATGCAGGCACATTAAGGTGAAGGTTAAGGTGCCCGCAAAAAAGAGTTGAGCCGATCGTTAAGTGATTGGAGTCTTTCAAGATGTATTTCCCAGAGTTTGTGAAATCACAAATCTCGCGGGAATACATCTTGCAGCACAAGGTTAGTGCTGAGCTGCTGCTGCGTTGCTAAAAATAACCACTGGGAAAGATTCAAAGATTACTCAAACATACGCAAGTGGCTCACAGCTCCAACATTATAACATGCTCAGGCAGATTTTGCATATCCTTCCCCTTTGAAGTTATGTCATGAATTCTCCCTGTTGGGAAACAAAAATTAGCTAATAAAAACAAATGATTAGTTTCATTAGACAATTTAGCATAGTGAATAAAGGGCGCTGAATGGATTTCAGAAAAAAACTAGTGAATAAGGATCCCTTTTTAATTATTCCCATTTTTAATGGTTTTGTCTTTTGTATTTAGTTACATCTTTGGCATACTTTTATTCATTCATTTGTTCTTTAAAAACATTAGCACCTACATGACTTATGTTCAAAGAATGTCTAACTAGCAGTTTATAGTCCGACCACGCACAGATGTTAAAGCTCCCTTATCCCTCTGCTCTGAAAAACCAGACAGTGTGTATTATTATGGGCCTTATGGGTGGCTTATTGCAACACTTTGTACATGTAATAGTGTTCACTCATACCTTTGGGGATTTCTGAGAGAAAGTTGGACGGCAAACCTGCAACACTCCCTCCTTTGTGATTTAGGGATCACGTTTAGGGGAGAACGGCGTTGTTATTATGCTTTTCAGCTGTTGATGGCGGCTTTCAAACTTCACTTCACGGACATCCCAATCAACAGCCGGGCCACTTTTCCAGCTGTGATGCAACACAGAAGAATGCTAAATTGAGGTTTCGCTGCTATGAGCTCACGCTTTTTTCCGCCCGTTATTTGGCTTAACAATGGACTTCTATCGCAGTAGCAGGGTCGGTGTGGTCAGTGGGTAATGAAGTCAGTGAGAATGCCCGCTAGATCCTCTCTGTCTGTCATCCGTCGGTCTTGGAAGGATTGAACAGACGCAGGGCGAAACCAGAGACGGTTTTCATTCTCCGAGAGCCAGCTGTTGGACCCACAGGAAATGAGCTCACTCTGGAAGCAATGTTTTTTTGGCCCACCCCTGCGCACTCATCGGTGACAAAAATGACAACTTGTGATTTTCTACAAAGGTACATTCATTCAAAACGTTTTCAGACCTCTATTATCTACTAGTATTTAAGAATCTACTGTAATGCGATTATTTTTCAGTGGCATAAATATTCAGGACCCATAAAACACCTGAAGATCCAATCCATTGCTCTAAATCTGTGCTGTTTTTCATCATTCATAAGCATTTAGGTCATTCAATTCTTTCCATTTAGATACGTCCTCTATAATATTTGATGCGTACATGCAGTATTATGATCACTTCTTGAACTAACTATACCCACAAACATAGATGTTACTTGAGATGTTACTCATGTGAAGGTGGGGGTTTCCTCCTTTTCTCATGGATGGGCCAGTCCTGATGTCTCTGGAAAAATCCTGTCACTGATAAATTGTATGAGTTAGTGTTTCCTCCATAGACCGTTGGCTTGAAGATAATGAAAATAATATTGATCCATTGCTTTATTTGACTGCGCCAGGACTTTTGTGGAACTTCTTTGTTCTGAAAGACGCATATTTTTCTTAAATATTGATGTCAGTATGGAAACAAGCTAATGCCTGAACAACTTCATCAATCTTCCTTTAGTTTGGACAGGGTTTCTGCGGGACATTCAAAACCATTGAAAGTCATTGAATGAACTGTGACATGTCATTTAAAAGAATCCAGTTACATTCCAACAGTGATGTGTGACCCAAAAGACTCGTCACGTCACATACAGTTGTGGTCAATAGTCAGGGTATCTAAACTTGTGCATTTCATAGTATTTCGCTCATGGTTAGTGGTTGCGTGAAGCCATTTATTGTAAAAAAAAAAAACCTGTTTGTTTAAGCTTTTCAACTAGAAACTAGCCAAATGTCCCTGATCAAAGGTTTACATAATATTGTGCATCTTCAAACAAACATACATTTTTTTTCAGAGAGTGCAATTTTGTCCTGTATTTCAGCCAAAGTGAGTTTTTCTTTGCCCCTGAACAATTGTCCTGGCAGTTGTAGAAGTTAAAGGTAAAGGTAAAGGTAAAGTGAAATGACCTAGATCAAATGGAGGGTCATGTAATAGTTTCTGTTTCATCATGATTTCAAAAGAGTTAACTCAGTTTTTGAAAATAAATGGCTTCGCACAGCCACTGACCATGAGTGGGAAAAAAATATTTTTGTATTATCATTCACATTCTATGAAAAATGGCCAAAAGATTAAAAGGGTATGTAAACTTTTGGCCACAGCTGTATCTATTTGTCAGTAACAGTAACGTAACTAGAAGACAAGATGAACCCCATTCAAAAAAATAGAATAAAATTAATTACAACAAGTATTATACAAATCTTTAGAAAGGATTTTGTTGGTTTTGCAGATATCAGCGAACTAGACCTTTATGTATCTGCAACTATGGCCCATTAGTGATGAGAAACTTAAGAAACAAAATAATACTGGCTGGGCAATGGCGAAAAATCCTGGTTCAGTTTCAGTCTGCAGCAGGATTAGCATCCGTTACAACATTAGTTGACCGAGCCAGTGTCCCACTTGGCAAGTTGTAAGAAAAGATGAGGTCAGTTGTGCCTGAGGAGCTTGTTAAACAGCTGGGAGGAGTGGACCTTGGCCACTTTAGACCTAATAGACTTAACCTGTCGTTATCACTGCTCCCGAGAAAGACGCATTTGGAGAATTCTTGCACAGTCACGCCCTGAAAACGCTTTTAAGGAGACCTATCATGTAAAATCGACTCTTTTGAGCTGTAAACCATGTTATAACCGTTGTCAAAACATACCTGGAGCAGTATTTCACTTCATTCACACAGCTTTGGTCGTTTCATGTTGACTGCAGCGCCTTCGTTTTGTACTTCCTGGTACAATTATGTAATCGTCAAACTCGCAAACTGTGCTCAAAGTCTGGACACAGCAACTCTTGTTAAATCAAAGAGAATGCTCCAGGTCAAATCAGCCCTGGAGCTAGTATTTATGAGCAACACCCTCACGAAAGTTTTAAAGCCTGTTTTCCAAATTTATAAGCTTGATATGTCCACTTTAAATTGGCTAGGGTTTGTACATTTTTCTTGCTTTACTGGAGGTTTGGAAACAAAATTAAATACTACCAATATTATATAATAAGTCACCGGAGAGAAAGATTGTTTGATGACATTATAATCATTTTAATCACATTTCTATTCAAGCCAATAGTCTATGCATACCAATACCAAATTCAAATATGTTGTGTCACTGTAGTCAAATAAAATATGAACATTTGCAAAGAGGATGAAAAAAAGCAATTACTAAAAAGAGTATGAAACACCATAATAAAACGTTGAGAAGTTCACTCCATAAAATGTTAATTGGAAAATTGTGCTGGGTTGTTTTCAAACCAAGCAGGATGTAATTTCGCATGTGCAGTAATGTTTTTGAGATTATTCCATAAAGCGTGATGCTGCGTTGACCACAGCTTGGCCTCAGCGCAGTCTGTTCGCTGGAGAGACACAGACTTCACGTAAAGAGCCAGACCACTTCCTATACCAGTAGTTCATGGAGGCACCGTCCAGGCCTGAAACTGATCCCTGTGTTCCCCTCACCTCAGCATTCACAGGTGACATCCATCCAACTCATGTCAAAACTTCCACTAACCAATGCTTTCATTCCTGGAACTACTCAATGTTCCCTTTAAGAAGTGGAAGCCCTTGTAACCCCCCTGGTCTGTAGCATGCATTTCCATCATTCAACACACTAAATGATTCAATCTTTACTTTAAACTGCCATGAACTTTATTATTTAATTCTGCGTAAGTTCTCAGTCGTACAGGAGTTGTCCATCGTAGGTAAAGATTCTTTAGTCTTCATACTAGTTGAAGTGGACGACGTTTCATTCTTTATCCAAAGAACGTCGTCAGCACTGAGTAGAATAGACACGCTTGTGGGTCTTTTATGAAGAACCATAGAAGGCCGCAGAGAAAGCTCTAGTGGCCCACCGTCGACTGTGCATCTCCATCTCAAAGCCACAAAATAGTATAATAAACCATATTTGTTAAAGATAATCCATCCATGAACCGGAATGGAGGATTTAATTTAGTACGATCTACAAGAGCACCCTTAGACAGAAACCATCTCTCTGTCATTCTAATATGCAGGGCTATAGAAAGGTGTGAACAGCCTTAAGCAAAGCCCAGGGTAAGTCAATAGGAAGGTAACAAGCAGTAATTAGGCGTGAATAGGTTCAGATGTGACTTAGAGGTTAACTCCTCCTACTGGTTCTTCATAAAAGACCCACAAGCGTGTCAATTCTGCTCAGTGCTTACGAAGCTCTTTGGATACAGAACGAAACGTCCTCCACTTCAACTACAGAGAACAGATTGAGACTGAATAATCTTTACCTTTATTATTTAAGATGATTTTAAATAATCCGCTTAATTAGTCGCTTGGTGGTACTTGGTTCCTTGCGGCTAACACTTTCTTCATATTCTGCCACAAGCACAAGTTGTTTATATCAGGGGTCTTCAGCACGTACCATAGAGTGTACCAACAATGGAGTTACAACTGGCTAACATAATTTAAGATATTAAACAAAATAACTGGCCAATCAGGTTCCTTCTTGCTCATCAATCTTACGTCGAAGTGTAGAAAGCCTTTGGACAGGGCTGGAGAGCTACTGGTTGGAGATTCATGGTTCAATATATAACAAAACACCATAAAATAAGTCATAATCTTGCTCGTACTTCACATGCATCAAGACAGTGAAACAAATATGCAATGTCCAAACAATGTAATATCCAAACAAGCCCAGGTCATCCCTCATCCTTAGACCCTCCATTCGCACGGCAGGCAAATGTAGGCTAACATTACAGCACCTGGGTTGGCAGTAGCAAAACAACTGTTGTCGATGCCCGAGGCTGGGCTAAACAAACAGGAAAGCATCTGTGGCCTTAGTGAGGGTCATCACGTTTTGGCTACAGTTGCGGATATTGCTTGCGCCTGGGGTTAGCGTCTACAGGAAGGCTAACGCGGGCAGCTGTAGCTCTGAGTCGGCTGCAGGTGGAAAACATCAACAAGTAATAACTTAGCATCCCACATCCCCCCGACCACACACGGCTCGATCTCACGGTGTAGCCCTGTCTCTAATCTCACACGCTTTGGATTTCCTGCGGGATCCTTCAGAGCGCTAGCCCAGTATTTTGTAGTACAATGTATTATGTGCTGGTTCTGTTGCCTTTGACCCCGTAGGAGCGCGGCAGAAACTGATGCCAGGTGCGCAGCGTCACTCAGACCAGAGGGAGACGATGGTTATCTGACTTAAGTGTTTCAGGATGTTGGAGACGAGGCATGTTGTCAGTCACGTACTACATCACATTGTACGAAGTGATACAGGTTACAGAACAAGCTCTGAATGGTTCTTCCTGAATGAAAATCACAGGTGAATAATGTTGAATGACTTACTAAAGCTGAGGGAATCTTTTCACATGGCACAAACACCTACAGCTTTTTTCATTCAGGTGGGTGCTCCGCTTACATGTTCTGAAATATTGAAATAGTAGAATAATTGCACAGTTCCATCATGTGTCTTTGAGATAAAAGAAGATGGGTGAATTATGAAGGTTTTGGTTTGAATATTTCACATAATTGCAGATGATTTGATGTTTCTCTCTGCAGGTTTGTTATGGTAAAATATATAAAAGTAAAAAGTGCAAATTATGTTTTTTGTCTCCTCGATGTCAAATCTGTTTCAGCAACATCATAGATACTCCTGCTGGCCTTGTCTCACATGTCTAACTAAAGAGCTGTTGATGCATTCATTCTTTTTTATTATCCTCAACAAATCATTATTTCTTTGAAGAATTCAACACTTCCAGTTAAACTATTCTCCACTTCCCAAAACAACAAGCTAACTTTGCTGGAGCCTTTTTAAAAACATGCTGGTTGTTATGTCTAGCATGACTGGTTGATCGCCTTGATTCTTCAAACCCTCTTCATTCCTCAGGATAACAGTGCCCTTTAGTGTGTGGCCCCTTGGGATGAACTTAACCATAAAATCACGTTTCAAAAGATGCTATCAAAAGACAACCAAATAGAACATTCTTAACTGCCCACACCTCCTTTTTTCTCTCCGGATCCCCATGAAAAATTCAGTGTTTGTGGCTTATGACTCCTTGGTTTCCTCAAATACAAGTCTTTCATTAGGAACAAACTTTTACTCAATCTTTAATTTGCCGTATAAACCAAGAGTTTAGCCTCGGGTTAGCAGAAGTCAGTTGGCTTCCATTAGCTTTTGCCACAATCCATGGTCAGTGTTAAACCACGGCTGGGTGTGTAGGCGACCCTTCAGCAAAGTGCAATGTAAGGCCTAGGAAAATCTGAAGCAGATTTTTATAATAAGCGATGGAAACCCAGGTTGTATTCTGGCCTTGGGTGCTAACACATGGCGGATAGTATGGCAGGTTTAAATGTACAGCTTGGTTATATTAATGTAATTTGATGTGTTGCTCTGCAGTGGTAATCATTTTCTATTTAATTTTAGCAATTTTCTTGTACAAAAATCTCAACGTGTGATGCAGTATGTTTTCATTCGCCTGCGGAGAAAGCCACAAAGTAGATTACACAGTGCTGCTGCTGGGCCTGTCATCTGCACTTTCACAATATGGTGCACCATACTGTAACACACCCAAGAAACCACACAGGGTTTGGTTCAGCAACTTTTACTGATGACAATCCATGAGCGACATTTGCACTGAAATGGGCAAAGTCATCTTTCTTTAATTACGTTCAGATGGGGAATGTTGATGATCGTGGTATTGTTTTGCTTAGTGTCTGGGTCACCGTTTCCTTTATATTTTCAACTGTCAGTATTCTGGGGTGGAGGTAGCTCAGCGGCCGAGCATCCGCCCAACAATCTGAAGGTGGTTGGTTCAGTCCTAGCTTCAGTCAGTTGCCTCCCTACCTACAGACATTGAGTTACAAGGAAAGGCTGCCAGTTAATAGGAAATTAAGAACATGAATTCATGGCTGTAACGATTCTTCAAGTAATTTGAATAATTCGATTACAAAAAAGCATTGAGGTAAATTGTCTGCCTCGAGGCTTCGTTTAATTCATGTCACCAAAGTGTGTTTACTTTAAATGGCTCTATATCGTATCACTGCTGCTTTGTAGACGGTCACAGCTCCGGCAGCGTCATGTTTCACCCGGACTGAAATAATTGACGCGCATCATTTGATTTGATGCAACGTGAGTCAGGACATTTCATTTTCTCTCTGGCAATGTCGGAAAACGTTTTTTTAAATTATGATAAGCCTAAGGAAATAGGTTGTATAATTATTTTTTTTCTGCCCTGGCATTTGTTTACTGTTAAGTAAAGTTGAAGTGTTGAAGTTTTGAAAAATAATTTTGTATAAAATTCAGAGGAATAACCGACAATTGCTTGCTCATTTTACGAGGTCTTTCATATTTCGTAGCGCACTATTGATATTGACAACATCCATGCATTTCCCCATAGACTCAGTGCAACACGACCCAACGTCAGTCTCAACCAATATCTGTTTATATCACACTTTTGCCTCTATAGGCAGGTTATCATAGTAGTCAAACGGCATTTCATCACAATGTGACAAAAATATGCGATAGCTGTGGCTCTAGTTAGAAATCTTTGTAGCGTTAAGGGGAAACACTGCAAGAAAAAACACAGGTTAATCTCTTAACATACAGTATAAACTTTCACCTGGAAACAAATAAATCTTCACAATAAAGAATGTAATTATTGCACTATTCAACGTTTCTCCACAGATTTACACTGAAAACTTTCTCAAAATGGATTTTTCTTGCACTCTTGCAACAACATCACTCCAAACTGCACATTCCCGTACTTAATACTATTCTAAGGTTAGTTCAGAGGGATTTTTCAATATTCCTTTCCTAGCCCTTTATATTGAGTTTTGAACTACAAAAAACAAGGCAAAATTTGAATTCCACCAATTTTTCCCACTAATAACTAGTTTATTGAAAACCTAAACAAAACATCTCAAATCCCTTGTGAAGAAATCTTTGTCAATAATATATCACCAAAATAAAACCGTAAATTCAAATCTGGCTCAATCCATTGTTTTTCATTCATTGATTTTGTCACTGGCCATTTTTACACATAAAATGCCTTATTCTTGTATGAAAACATAAACGTTCAAATCTATTTTGTTCTCATATTTATGTCAGTAATCCATATCAAATGTTTCATATTGATATCACTCAATTTATTCTGCATTGTTGTACATCTACTCATGGCTTGTCTACAAATACACTGTTTAAAAAAAAAAACCCAAGATCGCCCCTCAAACGTGAAACGACTATCTTTTGTTTTGCATCTTAAACAACAGGTTTGTTTTTTGAGCCTGGGTTGAGCCTTTCTCCTCAGAGGCGGAGAATGTGTGGCATGCAGTGTCCTGGCGTGTCTCAGTGTTGGTCATCATCAGTCTGTACCACCAACAGGACCTCTGACCCCTGGACGGGACCAGCCACTGAGGCCCCAAATGACGACTAGATCTTCAGTCACAGAGGCAGATGAAGCAGGCGCCGACTTGCACACTTCCACACGCGCTTGTAAATATTTCCCCTTTCAAGCAGTTATTATGTAGTGAGCTTATTCTCAAGTCTGTAAAAGTCAATAACAATGTGGGATGAGTAAACAGAGCGCAGGCTAATCATTTTCACTTTACAGCTCTGGAAAACATCTGCTTATAAATCTTAGCGCTGGCTTCACAGAGACAAAGCCAGCAGCTCCTAAACTCCTAATCCTCACAATAGATTAGTGTCTTTGATGGATTTGGCCTGAATTCCAGTCGCCATGCTGTGTGTCAGACTGGCAGGTCTGTGCAATGTGACAGCAACATGCTTTTAGTAAGTGCTGAACATTTAGAAGGTTTGGTCATTATTACGATAGACTTACTTAAGTTACTTTTATGATATTGAGCAACTGACGTAATTTTATTCTTTATTTTATAACCTGTTTTTACAAGTGTTTAAGATGTGTTGTCATGAACAGCAAAAAAAAATGAATCCTTGATTGATATTTTCATAGTTAAACACCAGATGCACCAGACTGAAAGGGCTCTGATATAGTAGTGCTCAAAAGTTTACATACCCTGGCAGTATGTCAGAGTATGTAAACTTTTGCATTTCATACAATATGAGTGATGACACAAAAACATTCATTTCACTCATGGTTAGTTGTTGCGTGAAGCCATTTATTGTCAGGAAAACAAACTGTTTGTTTACACTTTTCAGCAAGAAACTAGCCAAATGTCTCTGATGAAAAGTCTACATGTTGTGCATCTTGAAACAAACATACATTTTGTCAGAGAGTCCTGTATTTCAGCTGAAGTGAGTTTTTCTTTGCTCCTGAACAATTTTCCTGGCAGTTGTTGAAGGTCATGTAAATGTTATATCAGGGACATTTGAGTAGTTTCAGTTTCATTATGATTTCAAAAGAGTAAACTCAGTTATTTGGCAATAAATGGCTTCACACAACCACTAACTGTGGAAAAACAGATTGTTGTCTGTTGTCTAAATGGTCAAAAGATACAAAGGGTATGTATGTAAACTTATGAGCACAACTGTATTATTCTTATAATTAAAAAGTATAATCAGCCTAGAATAGATGTTGACTCCTTTTGGGTCTCACTCTACCAGTATATTTGACTCAGAAATGTATCTTGTGATAATCTCAGGAGGGATCGTTTCCTGCTTTAGAGTTTTTACACACTACCCCCATCTGCTATGGCAGTGGTTCTCAACTGCGTGTGATATGATGTCGGGGCCCACCATCAATCTATAATGGCAAGGCACGACCCAAATAAATTGAATTTAGTATTTAAATAATGTAAATGACTGTATCTTGTATAAATTATACTTGAGCATTAAATAACAGAAATAGCTAAAAAAGTGTTGTTGTTGATGCTGAAGAACTGCTGATTATCAGTAGGTTTGGACTATCTTCTAATAAGATCTCAAAGGGACAAGCCTTATTTTGCTTAGAATAAGAGAAATGAAGTTGTGCACTCATAATAGCAAAAGCAACACTTGAATTTAGACCAAAAAAAAGTTGAATTCAAGAGAAAATATGCTTGTTCCATTTACAGCATTTTCTTATCTGAGACAGTTATTTTTTCCAGTGTGAAGCTAAAATTATGATCAAAATAACAGACTCAGGAATGTTTTTGTGCATTTTTAGCAGGTACATATCAAAAGAACTTCCCCAGGAAAGGCTCGCGACCCACTAGAAATGATTCCGAGACCCACTTTTGGGTCCCGTCACACCAGTTGCGAACCACGGTGTCCGCACTATGGCAGCGCTGATGCATAAACTCTTCTCAGAATTAATTGCATGTGTGTGAACCATAAAGAACTTTAGGTGCTGCGCATGTTGTAAGAGTTATGAGCACTCCACTCTGGCTGACAGGTATGCGCTCTCACTTCACTAATCCTCTGGTCAGGGTTTCTCTCACACATGCTCACAGACTTATAGTGCTTATGTGAGGACCCCCAGCGAACGGTCATCAGGGGAGGAGCTGTCTACGAAACCAAACGTGTCGAGAATGAAGACTTTTTTTCAAGAAGGGAACTTTAAAGAGGATTTATTCTTGCCCAGTTGCATCTCATTATGTGCAGAGTGTACTGTGAGTGTTACTTTGCGCACACAATAAACTTGAGTTACAGCTGCTGTCATGGGCTCCAGTCTGAGCCCAAACCAAAGGGGCTTTAGTCCGCAGGTGTGAGTTTGATTTTTCTTCAGCTCATTCAGTTTTATTCGTGAATTTGTGTGAAACTGGAATGGGTCTCTTGCTTTTCCCCTGCTGGCTCTGAAATGTCACATATGGTGTTGTGTTTCTGCTGCTTTAAAGTGCATTGAACTAACCCTTTTGTAATTACGGCTTTGTTTGATGGATAATATCTGGGGAGTAGTTTTACTGAAGTGAGGTGGGGATTTATCGTAAAGTGAAGTTGGGGGAAAAGTTGTTTTTATTTAAAATTTTCTGTTAGTGATGTAGATAGAGGTAAAGTTCGGTAGAAAACATAGGGGATGGACGATACTAGTGATTTTGGATTCGATCTGCTACCTGGGTAGTAAAACATATTAATGTTAAGGAAATTTAAGTATCAATACTTCCAATACTGGCTCCAATATCAAAGTATCAATATTTTGGCATCAATACTACTTATAGGTACTAATAGTGAAAATTGTGTCCAATGTGTCACATATGCACTTTAAAGGCACACTGAACATTCCACAGATATTGTATATACTGCATAGAGTTCAGGATCGTGATGTCATATAAACAAATATTATGGGAGGTTTACAAAGGTAAAATCCTGGAGTTATCATATAAAAGCATTTTGACACTACAGTGTGTTTACCAGCAGTGACTAACGGAGCTGTTCCACTTTCTATAATGTTTCTGTCTAATGTTTGTCTATGGACAACATTTGCTAGCACCACAAACATGGCAGATTTCCATGGTAACAGTGAACTTCCTGTAGCCTTCATCAGACGCATCACGTGATGGTGAAGTGTCTGCAGGGGAAGCTTGCGCCCCCTACTGACTGCGGCCTTCTCCAGGACGGCGTCCCAGGTGTGAGAAAGGGTGTACGCACCGTCGTCCCGGTTCATTGATGTTGGAGCACGTTTCCGGACCTCGATGGCTTCTCTGATCCAGCGCTGGTACTTGTTACTTTGAAGACGTCAGTCAGTAGGGGGCGCAAGCTTCCCCTGCTGACTGGCAAATCCACGCTTCTGATGAAGGCTACAGGAAGTTAGCCGAAACTAGTCAAGCAGGTAAAACAAACCTGTCTTACTAAAAGAACGTTAAAAACAGTTTAAACGAAGGAGACAATAGGAACTTTTTAAAACAAAGATTAAACATAGCTTTATTGTCAACTCGTCGACATGAAACATACAGAGAATTGATATTCTATTCCTCTCACACCCTCAGTGCACTCATTTTAAGTTTATATTTTTATTGTATTTTTTGTGGGAAATGTTACATGGTATTGTAAAGGATAAGAACACTAAACGAAAGACATTACCGTTAGAATAATAATAGAATATTTGCAAACTCCAGGAAGTACATGTAATAATATCCAGCTGGTCTGCTATGAACTATTCAATGTAAGTCTTCTGCCGGGAATTTTATGTCAAAGTCTACGGTAAACATGCTGCAAACCCATTACACAGGACCTCTGCTCTTTGGTTGTCATTTTAGATTGATACCATTCTGAGCACATACCAGAAACTTTACAAAAGAAATGCTACACTCTTCCCCTGTTGAGGTAATCTGTAAATCACTATGTTTTCGCTCTTGATCCTGGACACTCCTTGACCCCTCACATACTATTATTTGAAGAATACTTTAGGCTTAGCGTTTGACAGCGTGAATGATGGTTTAGTTATCGTGATGAAGTACGGTGCTGCTCTGTCATTTTTTTAAATTAACCTCCAGAAAAGATGTTTCAAATAGGGGTTTGAAGCTTCTCTCAGGGGAGAAACGAATTCAACTTTGGACACAACTGAGTTTGAGTTCTAGGTGGGGAACATAAGACATTGACATGGAGTGACCCATCATAACTGTCCGTCTAAAGAGTGGCAGGCTCTAGGCATTTATCTTTCTTTGCTTACTGCATATAGCAACGGTGGAAAGTAACAAAGTAAAAAGTACAAGTAATGAGTACTTTTACTGTACTTAAGTAAATTTTATGATGAATACTTTATTTTTTACTTCACTTCT
>OMNZ01089256.1:0-10591 GCA_900303255.1 Lesueurigobius sanzi
TTGCTCCCACAGCGTTGTTAGCGTACAGTGTTCTGCGGAGAGTAGCGTCACTTCAAAGGAGCGAAGGTTAAAGGGGAGGAATTTTAACGCTGCGTTAATTTATTTTATCGCGATAATTCTACCATTTTGACGCAATGCGTTAACGCGATAATTTTCCCAGCCCTAATATATATATATATATATATATATATATATATATATATATATATACATATATATTACCAAAGTAAAACAAATGTAAACCTAGATCTATCCATTATTTTGATTCTTTCACTGAAAATAAAGTTACTTTTCCTAATGTTGCCTTATTTTTACATGCAACAAACAAACAAAAGCAAAAAAAAAACTTGCTATACATTTTTTCCTCAAAGTTGTCAGTAATATCCACCAAAGGTTTCCACTTGGCATCAGGTCATTTGATTATTTTTTTTCCTATTCACAAGCAGGGCCATCATTAATATTATCACAACCACATGCTCTAAAATACTGTAAGATTCTTAACTTAGTCGCATGTCTTCTCACAAATCTGAATGCTGCTGAATGATTTATGATTCATAATGTGCACTGTGAACAAAATTGTTGTTTTAAAACATAAACCACAAATAAAAACGCAATTAGGTTATTTTCTAAAAAGTGTTTTTTGGCACCCTGTTGTGTTAAAGCAATAGAATGCAAGGGGGAAATAAAATAGTACTTAAAATGCAATTTGCAGAGTAATGTCGGGAGCCAGCTGCGTCAAGAAGCTTATTCCAGATTATTTCACAAAGTTCTCTCCATGTTTCTCCCGGGTTGTATGCAAGGTCACGGCTGCTGAATGGGGTTTTTGACATACAGCCTGGACGAGGGAGCAGAAGTTTATACAACTTGCTCGAAAGCTGCTGTCGGCCTGGCACATCTTCGGATTTTTATACCGCCTTAGGCTCCTTGTGCAACCGAAAAGTCAGCAATTTCTTAAAAATGTATCTGGACATTTTTAGGGTTTTTCTACTGTATTTTCTCCTCAACTTCATGGTTTAGACTGACCTTAATATTTTGATATCTTATTAGTTTTGCAAGCAACCTGAGATGTTTGATTGATGTTTTTCCTCTTTGGTATCAACTAAAATATTTTTTTCCCACAATATTTAATTGTATATTTTTAAGATATAGTTTCTTCCTGAACATCATAGTTTTAATGTCAAAGTGGGAAATAGAACAAACTCACATTTTACTTTAGGCCATTGTATGACATTCTCTCGAATTGAGCTTCACATTTTGTCTGAAATCACTACAACATTGCAGTTGTAGTGATTTCAGACAAGACTGAAATCACTACAAGCCTTTCTCTGGCTTGTAGTGATTTACCCCCCAACAAGACTGTAATCTAAATATGGTCATTTCCATCACAGATATATATGTGCACACTGCACAGTGGTGGTCAGTAACAAAGTTTTACTGAAGCACTGTCTTTAGTAGATATTTTGAGAATCGATGTATCTATACTTATCAATACTCCTTATCTGTCCCGTACTTTAACAGACTCCTATTGGTACTTTAAATGCAACAAATATTATTGCTCGATATTGATTGACTTGACTTGACTTATTTCCAAACTAAATTTAGCACAGACAAACATAAGGCTTGTAATATGTAATGTAAATGTCACCCAAAATGTGAAATAATAATATTAATAATAAATGTTAGGCCTATTAAAAGTTTTGTTTCCTTATTCACAAGATAGGTTATATTTAGCTGTAGGGGGGTGGGGCCTAATCAAATCTTACAGCTGTAGGTAAAATGAACTAGAGTGTATCTTGTGTCCAGAGGCGGCTGGCTCACACCGGCGTGCACACGGCTGCACACACAACTGCATACTGCAATAGCGCACCAGTCTCTGCCTCAGTCAGAGACATGAGGCTGTAGAGGAGACCTGGAGAGCAGAGAAGGGAAGGGCCGGGGGAATAACCTTACATACAGCAAATGCATCCATGAGAGGGGAGCGAAAAACGAACCTCTTCAAAAACAAAACAAAATATCCCCAATTAATCTGACAATGATGACAATATAGATAATGTAATTATAATGTTTATCCCTGCACTGAAGAGCACCAAAGAGACACCTTTTGAAAGAACCAGTACATCCAAATAGCACTCCTGCATTCTTTGTTTGATAGATAATTCTTACTCTAATAATTTGTATATTTATGCATGAATCCCTTTCTCCTAAGTCATGTCAATAAAACACAGCAAAAAATGTAATCAATGCTTGTATTTATTTGGGGAAAAAAACGTAGAGAAACGTGGACATAGAGGTGCTCTCAAGGACAGGGCCGTTTCAAATGCAAAAATTGAAAAAGACTTGCTGAGACCGTACCGTGAAAGTGTGGAGGAAGTGTGAAGAGATCCGAGGCACTCAATATGTACAATATTTGACTAAAAGTCCTTTAATTAATACATGGACAATGCCAACGTGTTTCGACAACATCTTCATCAGGGCTTTGTAACCAAAAGGTTACAAATATTAATTAAGGGACATTTAGTCAAATTTTCTACATATTGAGCGCCTCGGATCTCTTGCTTTACCTCCACACTTTCACGGTACGGTCTCAGCAAGTCTTTTTCTATTTTTGCCTGTATTTATTTATATATTTTCCCATTCACCTGCAGTGTCGCACCTAAAAATGTAAATCTGGCAGCAGGAGCTAAACAAAGGCCCGATTCCCACTTTCTAAAGCTAAACTGAGAAACGCTGATACATTGTTTTGGCCTAATCCCACCTCCAGCTCTGCGCACTTCCGTAACATTTTTGGAGTGGCTTTTTCGCTGATCTCCTCCTGCATATTTGTGCGTAGGGAAATCCGATTGGCTCAGCACACACCATTAGTCTTCGTAAAGCCAGTTCTGTTGACTACTGTCTCTGGGAGTTGGGGGTATTATGTGGACTACAGGTGGGCTGACTCTGCAACACTGCGTAATATTGGCAATTCAACAAAGTCCATTGAATTTGATGCGCCGCCAGGTATAGATTTGTGGTTGTAATCGCGTTCATCTTTGCTTTTCATTTTACTGGAGGAAATTGTTTCATATCAGATTGTTGTGAGAGTTATCTGTGAGAAGTGGAATGTTTATCAGTGATGTTGGGGCATATTTGGAAAAAGCGTTGTTACAAATCACTAGCTTCCCCATTTGTTTATCTAATCACATGATCTGGTAGTGCTTCACCACATGCATTCAAGCTCCGATGACAATCATTGTTTTTAGCCTTTTTTAAAGTGTTTAAAATGTATTACAAATGTAATAGTATGTGTGCAGTTGACTAGGGGCTAGATTGTTTACTTTAAAGGAGATGCTAAATCAACTTTTTCAAGCTTTTAACCATGTTATAACATTTTTCCCTCGTCAAAAACAGACCTGGAGCAGTATTTCACTTCATTCACGCAGTTTTGAATTAATCCTGTTTGCATTGGTCCGTTCATGTTGACTTCTGCAGCGCTTCGTTTTCTACTTCCTGGAACAAATACATACTTGTTCAAACCCCCAAACTGTCCTGCTCATTTTCAAACCCAATATCATGGATCAGCTCTGAGCCGATCTGTCTCATTGCATGGACACAGAAACTACTAGCTACTAGCCACATGTTTAAATCAAAGCTAATTGTTTATTTTTACCTGGCGATTCCCACTGTTGGCTCTAGGGGGGGCTCCAGGCCAGATCCTCATCAGCCTATCAACGCACAGGCATCCTAATGAAAGTCAGGACTGGAGGAAACTGACCAACGGAGTAGCTGAGAATGTTGGAGAATGTTGTTCAAGCGTTGGCTGGATTGAGAAAAGTGCTTTGTGTATGTGAACTGCAGCAGTTGGAAAAAAAAGTTTAATAATGTTGCAATTTTGGTCCCCAATCAAACAGAGCCCACTAGACTATCAGGTGTGAATGTGATCTGGGGACATGAATACGGAGGTCCTGTGCATGAAATATTGAACAAAATAATCCTCCTTTAGTGCTGTTATTATCTATGTCCCAGGATGACAAGCCACAACCCAAATAAGTAATTATATAAAATGTAAATTACTGCATTCTGCATTACTTAATATTCCCTGAAGGCTCGCAACCATTGAAAATGGTTCCACGACCCACTGTTTAATACCACTTCTTTTGTGTGTGTGTGCTTTTTTTTTTTTTACCTAAAAATGCAATAGTGTGCACAACCTTTATGTGAGCCCACCAAATCTCCTGCCAAAAAAAATAAATAAAGGATTTTGATTAAAAGGAGCTTGGTGCAATTTGAAATTTCGCAATTCACAATAATTTCACATTTTTTGTTTGTTCCATGCGACTACAAAGACATTCCGTTAAATCCGACAATCGCACCATTTGAACATCATGCCTTAAGTATACTTGTTTCTGCAGGGACCAGATTTTTATGAAAAATGTATATACTACATGTCTGTATGCCTGACTTCTCCCATGCACACTCCTTGTTAGGCTCCGTGTCAGCCTATGCAGCTCATTAGGGCTTGAGGGCACATCTTGACTCCGCGTTCACCATGGCAACAACTCAAATTATACATCTCAGAACTGTTCAGACTTCAGAACTCTTACAGAAAGCGTGTGGATTCGTGTGCACGTCTCAAAATGTCCAAGAGGGAGGCAGCATGTTCGCTGGGTGGGCATGTGGAAAGCTCTGTCAATATTTTGGTATGGAAAGTTATGCACGTTACTTTCGAAATCGCCTCAGGACATTCAGACTTGACTCAGAAAAAATGATTAAATCGATTACACTGGATAATAGATTTTTCTGTGGTTTTACAGCTTTAACTTTTTTGTACAAAGATGTTTATTTTACAATGAACACAAACTCCCTGACTCAGTTCTAAAAGGTTCTTTGTTTCATTGTGATTGATCCCAAAGTCTATGGCATTTTTAAATGTTCTTGAATGAATTACAGTTAATATCATTGTAATTATATTTAGATATTGTTTTGGATGCATTTTTGATGTGTTACCGGTGGCTTTATTTTAAATCTGTCCATTTTAAAGACCACATTCATCAAGCACTAAAGAGCAGCTTGAATGTATAATCTAACCCCGTGGGGTATTTTGTTGTTTGTTCTAAATATGATATAACCTTAAAAAAATCTGGTTCATTCGATTTGCTAATTATAACCATTAAAGGAGACATATCAAACCGTTTTATTGTCTTATTTATTCCGTAACTCTGAAAATCATTGCTGCATTTTACAGTGTTCTGTGTTTTGCATTACTCATACACCAATCATTCAGGTTTGAGTTATTCTGTTGAACTTGGATGATTTGTATTTCCTACATTTCCCTACATGAATTTATCAATTAATTCATGAAAGCCTTTATTGGCCCAGTAGGGACTTTTTGTTGCACTGAGAGCATAAAATACAATATAAGAACATGACACCACAGAACACTTTTAGACTATAACACCAACAAAACCAACCAAAGAAGTAAGCCTTAGCATGTCAGAGTGATGTCATCGTTAGATAGAATAGGAAAGTGTCCCTTGGATTTTTGAAGTCTGTAATTGAAACCACATTTCTGACTCATTCTGAGCGGTATTTCAGTTTTTTTGCAGGTCCCTCTGATGTCTGGGGTGAGGTTGATAAGCCTCCATTATAATATTTCCACTTGAAATGGATGTTTGATTCAATTGCAATTCATTTTATCAACTTAGCCGTGACCTGCAAATGCCCTCTGTGTCCAGCACCTTGCAGCCTCTGACAAAGTCCCTGCACTTTATTCCGAGTGTCTTATCCTCCATGATGGGCTGACGGGGGAGTGTGCAGCGGAGCCGCCATTTGTATGCACAGACAGTGGCGGGCTGTCACGATCTGGGCTCACCCTGGAGATGAAGAGCCCACAGAGGCTGTGGGGGGAGAAGGGTGTAGGGGTAGGGATCATGTTTGGTGCCAGTGATGAACAGCAGGCTGATTTTAATACTGAGAGGAGGTAATGCACTGGATAGGAGGATATCTGAGCGTGAAGAATGACGGGAGGTTTGTCAATGAATTATGTCGCATCATTCAGAATAACTGCGGGAAAACAAGGTCAAAACTTACCACACATGACTTGCAAACAAATCATAAGCAAAGTATAATACTATGGGACATTTTAGGTGAAGCATGGTGGGGAAGAGGGACTTTCTTGGATAGATAGATGTAAAAAAAAAAAATTAAAAAAAAAAGAATCTCAATCAATTGTTACATTTGTGTTCCTTAACATCTTAATCTGAATGTCAAAGGAAGAAACTAAACTTAGCTCACCGTTTGCAATGTTTACTTCACTAACCAGGGGTACGGGGACCCTTGGGGGCACGCAAGAGCTTAGAAGAGGGTACTTGGAATCATTTCAGATACAAAATAAGATAAAACTGAATTGTATTTTTGATTATTATGTTCAAAGAAAAGCTATTTAAAACATTTAACTGTAAAGAGTGAGAATTTCAGAATATTTAGTAGCATTTTTGCTGATAAATAGGAGTTTTAGTCATTCACTTTCTAACTAATCTTCAAAACCATCGAGGCACGGGTTACTTGGAGAATAAATAAAAGGAACCACACATCATCACGCATATGAATGAATGAATGAATATGAATGAATGAATAATCTTTATTGTCATTGCAACAAGTACAACGAAAATGTTGTAGTCCAGTTGGTGTCTTCCAAAAAATGTCAATAAATGTTAAAAGGCAATAATCCTTTAAAATGACACATGACACACTCCTCAGTTACATTAGGCCTATGGTCAGTTACATTAGGCCTGTGGTCGGTCACATTTGACAGCATTCAGTGGCAGCTGCACTTGGATAAAAACTGTTCTTAGATCTATTTGTCCTGGTCTTAATGGACCTGTGCCTACTCCTTAGTAGTAATTGAAAGAGGAAGTGTCCTGGATGTGAGGTGTCCCTGATGATGGTTAGGGCCTTCTTGAGACAACGTGAGCTGTATAGCTGACATGTTTGGTCTGCGTGATGCACATGATCCGACCAACAAGACGCTGTGATCCAACTGTGGTCATTTCTTTTTTGTGAGACGCCAGTGACAAAAGCCCAGGGGGTTATACGGAATCCCCTGAGTCTCAGAGTCACTGTCTTACGCCAGGTGCCCCATGTCAAGTGACTGCTGTCTGTGACGAGTGATCACTTGTCGTGGGGAAACTGTTAAGTGGGAGCTAAAATTCACAGGTTGTACAGTGAGACATTGACAAAGATTGGAATAGAACAAATAGAACTGTCGTATGACCAAAGATGAGCTGCAGCAGACATCAGAGTGTGTCTGATATTTTGGAGAGAATAGCAGGGTGTGCCACTTAACAGATCTGGCTGCGTGTCGTCGATAAAGTACGGCACCAGCGCACAGCCAGAGCCACAAGCAAAACAGAGTGCTAGCATGAACGGGACACACTAGACTTTAGCTTAGGTACAATTCACCCTTCGAATCGCTGCACGGTGTAGACAAGTGAAGGCTTACGATTTCATTCTACACGTCTTTCAGTGTGACATGAAAAAATCTTATAAGAGGAAAAACCGTGCTGTTTGCAGTGTAGCTTTATCCTTACATAACCATCATTATCAATTTTGATCATTTATTTACTATTTGCCATCTGTAATTCATTAGATGAAATTTTAAGAAACTGTCAGTACACTATCTCACAGCTTTTGCTAATGCTTACATTTTATAGGTCTCTTTTCTTACACATCCATTAGTTTTTAAAAATGTTATATATTTTTTGAAAGAAAGCTGGGAAGAAACGGTTTGACTTCTTGACTCACTCATATTTTATATCCACCATTGCCTGTTTGATTTGCCGACTTGTCAATACGCCGCTGTCTTGTAAAGGCCCTCTTTCCGTGCGGGCATTTTCGACCCTGTTAACTTTAACAACGTGAGTGCCGATATGAGCCGACCCGCTTTGGCAACTTCCCTCTGGGCTTTTAACACACCGAGGTAGAGCAAGACTTGAAGATATAAATAAAAAAGGAAAGTGCTTAGTGTCAGACAGTAGCTGAAGAGTTTTAGAAATTGCTTTTTTTGTTAGACTAATGCTGCGATTGTGATTGACATTTATATATTTGGGATAAACAAGTACAGTATTGTTGTGGCTTGTAAAGAAATGTGTTGAGTAAGTACTGCTCTTTGAATAATCTCATGTTCATTGGCAGCAGTGGGAATTAACCAAGATACGAAAGGAGAGAAGTAACGCACACCAAAATAAAAATGCAGATTGAGGTGCAGATAAAGCGGCAAAGCATTCAAATGCTGTGATGAATGCAGTTTGAGTTCAGAACAGGTCCAGTGATGGTTTATGTGGGTTTGAAAAGGCTTTGGACACCAGAGGTTACATTAACTGAAAATGCTCTGTCAATGTCAGAATATGTTGAGTTCTGACAGAAACCTTTGAAGGCTGTCCTTCATTTTGAAGCATTGAAAATCAAGCCACCGTCGTCCTTTTGAGAGTTTTTCGCACACGTTTTAACACAATGTAGTTTCCAAATTCATCTTCCATGATTCTGCTCACAAATTATATTTAGATTTGCATCCATTTATCCTGTAATATGTGTTTTCTTACATCCATAATACAGGTATATAATGAGGGATTAATTAAAGAATGGTGAAAATAGCTCACCATGTCCTTCAAAATGACTGAGAAAAATGATCCCTAGCGAAACCAGTGTTGGACACTTTCATATTTGATCTAATATCATGTGGCAAAGTCCATGAAATACAGATCAGAAACGACACAAGTAAAGAGCAGAGGTGGAAAGTTCAAGCAGAGGCTCGATGTCGTTTGACTGTTTTAGTGTAACCTAGACATGTTGTGGTGAACAGTGCCCCCCCTTTTTTGTTTTTGTTGCCATTTTCTTTGTGTTGTTGTGTTGTGAATTAAATAAATAACTAAATGAAAAGGTAACACATTTAAGGTACTTCAACTTTACTTAAATCATGCAAAAAATAACTTTTAAACCTGTTGCAATGTTGTACTCTCATCAAAAGCATCGCTGGAGCTGCGTTTCGAAGCACTTGTGCATGTTTCTCTGGTGGTTGTATTTGGCACTGCAGCAGCATCTCCGCAAAAGCACTCACTTTTGCAAACGCTCTATCTGAGTCTCTACGTGTCCAGGAAATGCTTTCCTCACCTGTCGATCCCTGGCAAAACTTTATCTCTTCACTGCACAGTACAGGCAACAAAAACATCTGATCTGACATAGCTTGACTATAACAGCACTGTGCAGTCTGGTCTGTTACTCTCTCAACAGCTACACAGAGAAAGGGAGCAGGGGGAGCGGGGGAGGAGGGGCTTACGGAGTGCTTGCCTGGAGAAATCAGGAAGTGAAATGACTGCAGATTTTGTCCGTTTTGGATCAATGTAGTATTTTCTAACCAACAAAGTGTAAAATGATGATCAAGATGTGTCTGAGATTATTACCAAGTACCTACAAAAAGCATGATATCCGCTCTTTAAGTCTTCTTACTTTTGCTTCACTATACTATTCACCTTCTTCAGGAAGTTGCAATGGGGGCCACCATTTTGTATTTCTGCAGGTCTGACTTGAGCTGATATTGGCTTTGATTTTTGCTTTTGGTGAAACATGTAACATTTCCAACAAACCTCTGTGTAAATATATCCATCAGCTTTGGTCCTTTAGAGTTTCTCACAGACAATTAGCCAATTAGAGTCACAACAAAAAGATAATAATGATAATATCGCAAAAAAATAATTTTAGGTGACTTTTTTCATGTCGTCCATCCTCTGAAACTAAACCTGAGCCACACAAACTTTATTTACTTTAAGCTTTTTTACAAGTTTTTTTTGTTAATTCCCTTTTTATTTTCTTTACTCTCTTCCATTGACAACAATGGAAATCTCAGCTCACAGGAAGTGCTAATAAAAACAGGAAATGCTTTTACAACAAAAGTGGGCGGGGCAGAATAAGGTGGATAGAGTTCGGGAATAGCCACCGTTGCCATGGAAATCCACCATGTTAGCAGCTACTAGCAAACGTTGGCTAGAAACATTATAAAAAGTGAAGAAAGAGGCTGTGTGGAACAGCTCCGTTAGCTGCTGAGTCACTGCTGGTAAATACATCTAACTCTCTGTGGTGTCAGAATGCTGTTATATGAAGGATAACTCCAGTATTTTACCTTTTAAAACCTCCATTGGTTTATTATGGAAAAAACGTGATGCTTTGCGATATGACATCACATTTCCGAACTCTCAGAGCGGACAGTTGGTGTTTTAAAGTGGGCTAAAGTTAGCAGGAAGTTAGCATGTTCGGACTTCAATATAAAGTGTTTAGCCGTTCATTGGTCAAAAACGAAGCAATGTTGAGATATAAGAAGCTGCAAAATTACTCACAGTTATATGGGCATTTGAATTCGATCTTGGACTTGATCCAATTTGATCAATTTAAGCCACAATGAACGGCTAAACACTTTATATTGAAGTCTGAACATGCTAACTTCCTGCTAGCTTTAGCTCACTTTAAAACATCAACTGTCCGCTCTGTGAATCTTCTACAGCAACAAAATCTCTTGATTTGCTTACTTATATCTATATACTCTTATATCAGACAAATAAACAAA
>OMNZ01089257.1:0-16137 GCA_900303255.1 Lesueurigobius sanzi
ACGTGCCTGGAACACCTCTCGAGGGAGGCGACCAGGTGGCATCCGAAACAGATGCCCGAGCCACCTCAGCTGGCTCCTTTCGACGTGGAGGAGTAGCGGCTCTGTTCCGAGCTCCCTCCGGGTGACTGAGCTCCTCACCCTATCTCTAAGGGTGCGCCCAGCCACCCTGCGGAGGAAACTCATTTCGGCCGCTTGTATCCGGGATCTTGTCCTTTCGGTCATGACCCAAAGCTCATGACCATAGGTGAGAGTAGGAACGTAGATCGACCGGTAAATCGAGAGTTTCGTCTTTCGACTCAACTCCCTCTTCACCACAACAGTCCGATACAGCGACCGCATCACTGCAGACGCTGCACCGATCCGTCTGTTGATCTCCCGCTCCATCCGTCCCTCACTCGTGAACAAGACCCCGAGATACTTGAACTCCTCCACTTGAGGCAAGGACACTCCACCGACCCGGAGTGGGCAGGCCACCTTTTTCCGGTCGAGAACCATGGCCTCGGATTTGGAGGTGCTGATTCTCATCCCAGTCGCTTCACACTCGGCTGCAAACCGCTCCAGTGCACGCTGAAGGTCTTGGTTTGATGAAGCCAACAGAACAACATCATCTGTAAACAGCAGAGATGAAATCCTGTGGTTCCCAAACCAAATCCCCTCCGGCCCCTGACTGCGCCTAGAAATCCAGTCCATAAAAGTAATGAACAGGACCGGTGACAAAGGACAGCCCTGGCGGAGGCCAACATGCACCGGGAACAGGTCTGACTTACTGCCGGCAATGCGAACCATGCTCCTGTTGCGGTACAGCCCACAGCACACAGGGCAAAACATTTTGGAGAACATTGAATTTGTAGGAATCAGGGTAGCTAAATGAGGGTTAAAGATTGCATGACACTTTTGAAATTGGCTCTTTGGCCTTTTCATATTTTTAAAGCTCGGACTGGACCCTCTACTTATTACTAATACTTTTTCATCCCTCCGTCCATAGCACTGAATCACACATCTTGCCACAGGTAGCGCCAGCAGCAGCTCTTTGCGATATTTGGGAGCTCTTGTTCTCTAGATTTTTGAACAGCCGGCAAAGACACCCACGTGCGCTTAGTCACTGGGGACACGGGAAAGAAGGATGAAATGAGTGGAGCCCTGACAGGTTAAAACAGACTGCGCTTTCACGAAAGGGAAAACGAACAATGATTCAAAGAGAAATACATTTTTGGGACGAGAATAGCAGGCGATTCGGGAAGAGTGACAGCGTGACAAAGAATTTCAGCAGGGAAGAAATTAGCAGTGAGGTTGAGGTATAATCAATTTGAAGTAAGGTTGTAACAAGGGCTGCATGACATGTGATTTAATTCGCCATTTGCACATTGCTTAAATAATACAAGAATCACTCGCATTTGAATGTTTGTAGAGGTTTAAACTACAGCGTTAGCAGGCTTGATTCCACTGCAAATAATTGTGCAGCCTCTTTGTAGCATTGTGAAACCTGTGAATAATAGATGAGCAAAGGCAGGCGTGCTCTGAAGGCATCTCAAACTTGTTAAAATTTGGTTTAAAAATTCTAACGATTAGCATAAAACTTCTGCCGTATGCTCTCGCCATCTGCATCACCAGAAGCCCCGTAGCCAGAAATGGATCCCTCTGCTTTTCATTCATGAACAGTTCAGCAGGAGTGCAGCGAGAGCGCTTTATCTCCTGTCTCCTTACAGTCATTATGCCAACTACTTCTGACTGCTGCCCTAATTAATTCTCCACTGTGCAGCGATTTGCCTTTATTGGCTGTTTACATGGCGCACACGCATATAAGGATCTATTAATCGCCCTTGTACCGATTATTGGGCAAGAGCCTCGACGGTCCACCTGTCATCCAAGACCCTCAGAGCTTCTCCAGGGTAGGCTCTGATTTCTCTGTCATATTCCATAAAGGTGGGTGTGTAACCATAATCATATTTAAGTAATGAGTGAGCTTTCAACACGCACTGCCGCTGTGTAATGGTGTGGATCCAGAGAGGAGTCGTTTTTACATTTTGCTGAATAGGACAATTTGTGCTTACTTAAAAAGAAAAAGTGTTTTAAATCTTGCCACCTTGTTTCCACATCATCCCCTGACGGCTTTTGTTGCTTCTTCTCTACACAGACTTTTTACAAAAATAGCCGAGTTGTCTTTGCTTTTTGATGTTCTTCTAAGTTTAAATATAGCCACACCACAGCTTTGTAATGGAGCACAACTATATTCTATGATGAGGGGAGAGAAACTGCGGCTTGTCAGTGACACACAAAAGGTTTAACAACAACAAAAAAATCATCACAATAGAGATAATTGTGCAGACTCGTCGCAATGGAAGCTTTACAAATGTACAATGTTACAATCAAGGTTTTCAGATGAAATTCAGCATGTGAATAAAGCAGACCTGAGGAAAAACACAGCCACAAAAATAATACATCATTTAACAGGCTGTTTACAAGAGGCATTCACACCCATCCCGCGCAACAACAGCGGAGGAGCAGACTGCCTATTTTCAAGCACAGTGCCGGCACCACCACTTAAATTACCCATCTTGTAAAATACCTTTCCTGACTGTTTCTTCCCACACATTCCTTCCCCCCCCCATGCAGTCTCCCTCTCCCTCTCTCTCTCTCTCTCCATCTCAGCTGCAGCTCGGCCAAGCCACTATCTTATCATGCTCAAGGTTTCACAGAAGCCTGGCTACTGCCCAAAAAGTCTTGAAACAGGGGGCACAACTTGGCAGAGGAGGACTGCGGTGTGGTTTTTTTGGCAGTGTTTTTCCCAAGCCATTGTACACAGGAATGATTAAAATGGAGCTTGGGGTGTGCGTTTGGTTCACAGACAGGAGAAGAGAAGAGGTATCTGTTGAAGGTTTAGACATCCACGGTGAACTATACACACCAGCAAACCAGAAATAAGCAGGACATGTGAGGTTTTTGATACCAAATTCAAGAGATTTCCCAAAAGAGGATTTCTGAAGTGTTAAAAACAGCACACTCATTATTCTAGGAGCATGATCAGCCCGTAGGCAAAGGCATAAAACTGGACCAAGCCTTTTGAATAGCACTGCCTCCAAAGGGAAATCATTAAATATTAAAAACAAGCACGTCTGCTTTCTAAAAAAAAAAAAAAAAAAAACTATTGACTATATATGTAATGTGCACTTACCAGCCACGGAAGTCAGGAAGATGGTTAGGCAGATCCCAAATTTGGCCAGAGACTTCATGGTGATGCGGCCCAGAGCCATGACAGTGTGCATTGACATTGGCCTCGCAGTCCGTGATAGAAAGAAAAAAAAAAAGTCCTGATTCACTTGTGGTCCGACACTTTAGCAGCAAATGAGTGATTTTTCGAGCTCCCCGGTCCCTATCACGTCAGCTCAACAACTTCGACTGAGATTTCGGACATGGAACAACTCATCGAGGAAAAAAGATAGGAAAATACAAGTACTGTTCTAAAAGGCTTGGGTGTTGAGGTATTTTTCTCGACCATGCGCAGTAGAAAGTTGAGTTAGTTCCCCTAAAGATAACAGCATTGAAAGTGGGAATACGTAAACTAGCGGCTAACTCTGCTGGCGTATGTGCCATCTGAAACTACTAGCCCATAAACATCGTCCATTTCTGCTAGCCGACATGCTAACTGCCCTCTCGACTGTCTGGCACTAGAAAACTTAGGCAAAGAAGATAAAAATGCAAAGAAATAGCGCTTCTTAACCCGAAAACCTAAACAGACAGCATAGCGACGTGGTTACATGTTAAAAACAGTATTTGTATTAAAACAAAAACTGGGAATTTTGCATAAAAAGGTTAGCCAGATGACTTGGTTAGACGGCTAGTTTACAAGCTGATTCCTATCGAAGCTAATCCCTGTTAGCATAATAGCTAGCCAGTTAGTTCCCCGACTCCCGACTCATTTCTCCACGATCGGGGGTAAAAATGAAGCCAGAGTGCGCCCACGGATAGCCTTTTCTGGTCCGAGACACACAGCAGTACGGTCCGGTGTGTGTGTGCGCGGAGTAGATGATGTGGTGTGCTCTCGGGGTCCGCTCTTCCCCGGGGCGGTCGGGCAGCGCTTCACATTGACGGCGGCTCTGAGCTCCTCTCCCTGGGCAGACAGACAGACAGGCTGGGCGGCTGGGAACGCCTCGTTTGCAGGCTTGTCTGGACCGCTCGTCTCCGGTATCAGGTTGCTGTGGGCTGGTGTTGGGGGTGGAGGACCGCGCTGCGCCGATGGAGAGTGCCACAGCGCCGCCAGGCCGTAGACTGTGGGCATAGCATCGTCAAATGGAGATGCGTCTGTGCACCGACGCATTCAACTTGCAAAAAGTATTATCTAAGTTCACCATATGCATGTATTAAAATTTGACATATCAATGTGAGGACACGAATTACACGAATGAAGAACTAATCAAGTTCCAGAGCAATTCCCAATTTCTGAATTAGCTTGATTGCCAGTGTTTCCAGTTGCATTCGGCAGTTAGAACAGCGGTCGGTGGGATAAATATCTGTTACAGCTGCATGGTGTTGCATTATATCGCTGCTAATGATGTGAACGGTAGAAAAAGTAAAGAAATACCTCACAAAAACTTACCTCACCATCAAAGCTCTAATGTGAGGTCAGTTTTTGTGCCGTACATTACTTTTCTTTACTACCATCCACATTATTAGCAGAGCGTTAATGCAAAATCATGCAGCTGTAACAAGAATTTGTCCCACCGACCGCTGTTCTAACTGCCAAATGCAACTGGAAACCATGGCAACCAAGCTAATTCAGACATTGGGAATTGAATGAGCTGTTTTACTGCCTCTGCGTGGTGATGACGTGGTCCAAACCAGAGGTTACATTATGAAAATTCTCTGTCAATGACTTTGAGTTCTGACAGAAAATTTTGAAGGATTGAAAATCAATTGCCATGCATCATCATCATCATCATCATCATCATCATCATCATCATCATCATCATCATCATCATCATCATCATCATCATCATCATCATCAACATCATCATCAACATCATCATCATCATCCTTTTGAGAGTTTTATGCACAAGTTTTAACATATAATGTAGTTTCCAAATCCATGTTCCTGCTCATAAATTATGTTAGATTTGCATCCATTTATCCTGTAATTGTTGTTTTCTTACATAAATAATACTATATATATACATAATACTCAATTAATGAATTATTTAAAAAAAATAGCTCATGACAGACTTTGTACAACCCTGACTGAGAATAATTATCTCTAGTGAAACCACTGGTCCAAACAGAGATGTATTAATACATTCATGGGTCAAACTATATTCCAAGTTACACTTTCTGTTTAATGTAACTCCACTCCTCCAGTGCAATGTGAGCATTTGTGTTCAATTACTTGGAAAATATTCTTATTACGTTTTAGTTAGCAAAATCAATTGCGTGAGTTGTTGAATTTAGAATAATAGTAATAATGCTAATAATAATAATATGTTGTATGTGTACTAATACAATTATTATTATTATTATTATTTTCTCTAACTGTTAGAGCTGCTGTGATGAACAATTTCCCATTAAAGTCTTCTGACCCTTTCACTGCTTACATCATCAGTGACATCAGCTGGAGGCAGGAAATGAGCAAGAGAAATAAGATTAAGTTGTAAACAAACTCAGGAATTTTGGAGAATTGCATGAGATACAAGTATATGCAAAATGTATATTTACATGTTTGTAATAAAATGTTTTCCTCAAGTATAAAAAAAGAAGAAATAAGATTAAACTTAAACTAGTGATTGTAACGTGTAAAATTACAACTGAAAAATGTGGTCCTGTTGTGGCTTAAGGAGCAAGAACAAGAGGAACGGCATTTGAGACGATAAAATAAGGTTTTATCTGCTATTTCCAAATACAGTTAGACATTTGTTTATCGTTAATATGACAACATTGTTCAACACATTGTTCATGTAAAAACAATATATGTGATCTGCAAAATGAACATGAAATAGACATGAAGAATAAAGTAAAGTAAAAGTAAAGTAAAGTAAGAACAATGGAAATAGATAGGCTTTCTGCCTCCAGCTAAGCCCGGAATGTTTACAAACAATGAAAGGGTCTATTTCTTCTTCTCTTCTATTCTTCTGAATTATTAATTAATCCTGCTTTGAAGAAAACAGGATTGCCACAGTATTTTTTTTTTAAATTTATTTGTCATTTTATATCAGATTATCCCACACTATCTAACTAAACCTATTCAATCTACAGGTTCACCACTTCCAACAAACATGGGTGGATGCATGGACTTGCTGCGCCACCAAACCGAGCCAAGGGGGCGTTGCAGACCGTGCGTCAGTGCTGTGTTTGGACAGGACCTCCGCTGCTCCTCTGTCAGCTAGGACAGAGCGAGGAGCAAGGAGGTATGTCTGTGTGCCCTAAAGCTGGACCCGATCACCTTTGGGAGCTTGTCTTGTCCTCTTGAGGCGTGACGATGCGCGCGTAAAGTTAACCCAAGGGTCATGGCCGGATAGAAACAGCAGTGGACCTTTTACAGCAATATTTTTTTTTTTTTTTGCACAGCTCCCGTTTCGTCTCACTCCCTCCCTCCTAGGTACTTTTTGGTGCGATGAATGGTGGGCTACGCTATGGCTTCTGCTGCTCCACCTGAGGCGAGGAAGTTTACCAGGGGGCTCAACAAACCTGGGACCGCTGCAGAGCTGAGACAGAGCGTTTCAGAGGCTGTCAGGACATCTGTGTTAGTGGTAAGAAAAAAAAATCTTTGCTGAAAATAAATACTTTTCTTCTACTAGCTCACGTTCTCGCCCCATCCTGCTTCTTATTCTGGGGACACAGGGGTCAGCAGAGGTCAAGGATAAAGGCCACTCTTTCAAAAACTCTTGGACCTATTGTGCATTGTTACGCTTATTATAACTTTATGCTATCATTCCAATTGCTTTCTTTGTTGTGGGATTTTATGTAGGCTGGAGGACTGGCTATCCATTGCAACCACTTTCTCAAAGGAGGTTGCTGGGTAACTGTAACATACACCTTCATCACTAAAGAGACCACAATGACAACACACACTTTTTTGTGCATCCTGTCATTCGATCCCAGAGGTCCACCTTGAAACTGAATAGCTGACACACAAAAAAAGCAGCTGAGTAGCTAATGAGGGGCAAAGGGAATTGATTATTTTCATTTTGGTTACTATACTATGCCATATTTGTGAATGCATTGTTATAAAGGTCCTTGATTGATTTGCTGATGTGGGAAGGAGTGGATGTCAGGTGGTTGCAGGCTTCCACTTACTCCAGAGTTCGTTCAGTTTGATTCTTAGTCTTCTGGCAAATTAATTGTCTCATAATTGACTCAGATTTGGCCTGATTTAAAGTGTTCTTCATGTTTTTGAACTAGTTAAAAGTTTGGAAACACTTGTCACTATTTACATTGTTGTTGTTTTTTACTGATAGGTGCTAATGAGACATTTATTTTAGTTTTATTCTGCTCTAGAATTATTATTACCTGTTTGCAAACTTACTTTCTTCTTTGACGGCACATTTCCTGACTTTTTGCACCCCCCTGTGTGATCTTATCTTAAGAGCTGTTGTGACACATACATTTCTCCATTGTGAGATCAATAAAGTCTTATCTTATATAGAATTTATGTTTTAAACCACAAAGGTTGAAATAGTTTCTTCAAAATTGCTTTTTTTTTTCTTTGACTACTGCTTTGTACATTAATCCCAATGAGTTTCACAATGTAGTTTTCAGTTCACAGACATATGAAAACCTTTTCAGGTCATGAATGAAGCTCATTGAGAAAATGCCAAGAATGAAAGGTCATGAAGGGTGCCAACTTAGAAGAATTTACGATATAAAACATATTTTGAGTTATATTTCACCCTTTTTAGTCCAAAAAAGTTAATTCTAGTGGTAAACTGTTTAAGTACTTTATTTTTGATCAGACCAGTTTAGGTTAACATAAACCTAAACTGGTCTGATCTTTTTTGTTTCCTACATGATTCCATGTGTTCATTCATAGGTTGATGCCTTCAATGAGAATCATACAATGTAACAGTGTTGAAAATACATGAAAAGTGTTTCTCAAACTTTTGACTGGCACTGTACATAATATACTTTAGTTTAGTCCAGTTTAATCCCAGTTTAGTACTTGTTGTTGAGTCCTTGGCGTAATTTTATTGGCACTTGAAAAGCTAATTATTTTGTGTAAAAATCATTGCAAACCACTCATGCTTGGCCTGCTTTTGTCTTTGCGAGGGACAAATCCTATATTTGACCACAGTTGTGTCTTGTTTGCGTAAGGATGATCAATATGCCATTTTTCTGCATCTAATGGCCTTTGCTGTCAATTACAGCCGTTCTCTCTCTATTGTACATGGTCCCAGTGCGGCCACTAATCGGGTTATCTATCGAAAATAAAAGACTTGCTGTTTGATCATAGTTAATTAGATGTCAAGGAAGGAGGTATTGTTTCCGTTGCTACAAACAAAGAATGTTTTTTTTTTTTTCTTTTACTTTCCTTGCTTTTGTATGAGGTAAACAAGTGTGTATGTCTAAGCTGCAAAGCTCAGTCAGCGCATTAATATGAGTCCTCAGCTTTTTTCCCGTGTGAACTTCTACTGGCTGCAATTTGATGGGGTCAAGCCAGGAGCGCATCCGCCAGGTGACTTTCACAGTAAATTAATTTAATGCCAAATCAGCAGAAAAGTACAAGAAACTTTGCAATCGACTTTAAGTCTTGCTACGCGTCACAAGGTGGACATCTGTGACCCATTATTTCAGGCTGAGGGAGAGAAAAAAAAGCCCTGCTACCATAGGCTACATCTATTCTTGTCTGGCTATGTCGCAGCTGTTTTGAAGTGCCCATTTGCTTTGACGTGGAGACTGTCACGCTGGTATGGTCAAAGCAAATATAGCGAGTTCCTAGACAAAACAGAGTCGCTCCGGGAGAGTTTGAAGTTTGGCTTTTGAAGACCTACATTTTTCCAGTTCAGGTGAAATTCAATACATTATTTAGCCACAATCTTCATCACAATTATGTCAATTAGGCAAGAATGGACTATTAATTCAGTCCCGGGCCACAGCGCATTGGAGTTGCATAATGCCAGTCAGATCGGATCTCCGCACTGTATTTAATAATGGATGAGATGATGGTAGGTGTCCTGGCTATTTTTAAATGCGCCCTCTTTCTCCTCCCTGTCACAACGCGCGCCCAGGAGACTATCAATTATGAGCACAAGTGGATTTTAAAATGACTAACGTTAGGTTATTGTTAGAGCTATTTCACTGGGCTTTAGTAAACAACGTGTAGGCGATTATGGCCATGATTGTTTTGATAATGACTTCCAACTGTGGGAAAATGCTGGCTTAGGGCTCCTACACCTACTACTACTGCTGTGCTCCTGCTACTAGACATTTGAATTTTGTTTTTCAACATTTAAAGGCTCATTTTGTTTTACTATCTGTTTTACTGGTAGTTTGTGGGCAAACATAATTTGAAAAGTAATTATAAAACATTTTTTATCAGAGCTTGCAGGTTACTTTTTGTTGCTATGACAGTGACCCTGAAAGTTGTTAAACTGCTTTTAAACTCATCCCTTTTGAAGAATTGGGATGTTAGTAATGTTTTATGAATGTTTGGGCACAGCTGAGAGTTTAAAGTTTTGCTCCCTCTTTCATTGTTTAATCAGTATAGGGCCTTTCTGGGGTTCCACTTTGACATCCTCAGCAATCAGACCTGGTCCTTTTTGGGGCAGAATGATTTTGGACACATGTAGAGGTCCAAACTACACGGTTGGCAAATAGAAATCTCTTAATAATGCCTGTCTTTGTGATTTGATGAGACCGTTCATATCGCAATTTTGATGGAATGCGTTTATACTCATGCATTTACTATCTATTTTAGGAGCAGACTAGTATTTCCTAACGGATTTGTTTTGTATCAGGCCATAAAAGCATTGGTAATCTTCAGCTTTGCACTATGACTGACCCACATGTGTGATGATACAGGCGCTGGCTTTGCGGTCATGAATTCCTGCCTGCGTTGACAGACAGACGAGCCTGGGACTTTTTTCTCTAGCCGCACCGTTTCCACCTCTGTATTTAGGCTGCTTCATTCTCCCCAGCAATACAGAGACACAAACACGAGTCCTCAGCATGCTTGTCGATACGGCGTGGCATGAATCTGTCTTCATTTCTGCTGTGCAAGACCTAACAGGTTGGATAAAAGTAAAAAAAAAAAAAATCCTCCCACATGACATAGGCTTGACAACTTTCCTTCAAATTCTGCAACCAGCGCTGTCATTGCTTCTCATAGCCCGCAGGCCCTCTGAATGTTTGTGTATCCTGAGCACGTCTGCAACTGTTTTGATTGGATACTTGTGTCTTTTTCTGCTCCATGGCTTGCGGTGGTTGATTTATGCAAGCACGAAATAGGCATTTCGGCATGTTGCAACATCTGCGCTGTGGTCTTCGAAGTTGTTTACAGTAGGGAATAGTGCCTCGACTGCGCTGCATCATAAGTTCAACAAATCATGAAATTATCTTATGTACAAACGGCACGGGACGGGAACACGGATGCCTAATCAGATAAAGCAACAACGCTGCCGTGTCTATTAGTGGCAGTTGTGTGTTTAACAATGCTGCTGAGCCCATTTCAATCAAAGCCCATCTGCGAAAAAATTGAGCAGTGACCATAAAAAATTCCCTTTGACCCAGTTGCTGCAATTGCACATCCAGCTCTGGCGGCATGTGTAAAAATAGCCATTACGTTTCAATGTGGAAAAAATATGCCCCGACGTTCTTCTCTTTTGGCCACCTTTAAGTCCTTCCATTGCACAGTCCTGAGCTACATCTAATCAAAGCAAAAGTTAAACTATAGTTGCTTCCTTAAGTGGTGGAAAGTTGCTCCTGAGAAAGCACAAAGAGTCGTCTCTTGCCACATTACCTGACGCCTTTCATATGACCCATCTGCATTAACCACACTTGTGCAATGAAGTTTTAGACACTATCCTCATCCTCACTTGCGTAAACTGCTTCAAATTTGTCCTGACCGTTGAACTTTAGCTTATTTTAATACAGTTAAAAAACCTCCCATCCTACTCGCGGACGCACGTGTTTCCTCCAGGCTTATATGGTGCAAGTGAGAGCTCTTAAAAATCTATTACAAAAGATGAGGTAAGAAGCGTCTGCGATTTTCCAGTGAGTCATGGGGCCCCAGTGTTGTTGCAGTGGCCGACATGGCCTGTTGGAGGCACCCATTGCTTTGCTATTCACAAATAGAGGTCCATCTTGCCCCATTCATAATACATTTTACCTTGCAGATTTCCAATTATATTAACTTTGTCATGTGTGGATGTCATGCTGGATTGGATATGACTAGTATTTGACTTTCTTTTAATATATCTGCGGTATTAACACTTGTTTCATTTAAGCTTTTAGCAATTTTTCAACAAAATCTTACCACTTTATGGATCCTCTATGATCAGCATATGCTATTAGCTCCTGGCGTTTTGCTTATTCATATCTCAAAATGTTGTCTTCAGTATTACCTGTGCGTAGTTGCCAGGAAACAAGCTTAAATTGATTTCATACTTAATTTATTCCCATCAAAAAGTGAGCGTTTTGCGAGAAGCCACCGAAACGAAGGCGTTTTGAGCAAATGTGAACTTCTCTTACATGAATGTCTGACAGTTCCTTTGCAGAATGATGCGCTTCTGACTCAATTCGCAGCATCACTAGGTTAAAAGTAGGTGAGTGTGTCAACCTGTGATGAAATATTTACATCATACAAGCGATATTTCTGCATTTAAACCATATCCGAGGAGATACAGTATATTGTGGCTTGTCCCTTCTCGCTTCTATGACGCACTAACACCTTTCAGAGAGCACCTTGTCTGCGGATATGTGGGTGACTTTGCTGCTAACAGACTGCTTTTTTTTTTTTTTTAACTGTTGACAAAGCAAAGGCTGGAGCTGGAGCAATGACTAAGCGGCTGAGCGAGGAAGTAGCAAAGGAGAGAGAGAGCGAAGAGGAGAAGAGGAGAGAGAAAGGCACTGGCACAGAATGAGGAGGGTAGGAGTCAAGGAGGGTGAAGCAAGCGACGAGCATCCTTACCATACGGCAGCGGAGTTAACGCCCTTCCCCGAATGAATCAGCTTATTATTCTTTTGGACTTCGCTCTTTAAATTTGCTTTGGGATTCCTCATTAGTTTTCATACATGGCCGGACAATCATTATGAGAGAAAGCCAGGGATTTTTCTTTTTTTGCTCTGTGGGACTTGACTGGACAGGCTGGGATTGAGGAGTAAGGTAACATGGGGTGCACCACGAGTGTAGTTGTTGTGGAGTCGCTGCGCTCGATCCTCCAGAGAAACTGCGTCTACATCAAGGGGGCGGTGGATCCTGGAGATTGGGAGGAAGAGGAGGAGACTGCCAGCCCAAGGGGGTCTCAACTCTGGTTGCCCAGCACTGCTCCTTTGGTAAACCACTCATGCATTTTCATTTTTATTTCATGTTGACTATTCGCGTCTTTGATTTATTCTACTCAGACTTCTGGAGTTGAGTAAATACAAATGAGGCTGAAAAGTCTGATATATGCTTTAAATACTTCAGCACTGTTTTTATAACTAACTAAGGTAACACATAAAACATTAACAAAATAAAGCATTTTTTTTTGTATTTGTTTTGGAATGCACCAACTGGACTTACAATTTCGTTGCACTTGTTGCAATGACAATAAAGATCATTCATTCATTCATTTGAAAGATAATCTAATGCATGGGTAGGCAACGTCAGGCCTGGGGGCAAAATCCAGCCCTCCATCACAGAACTTTTGGCCCTCCATGACAATTTTGAGAAACATTCTTACACATACATCGGAAAAAAAATTATAATTTTAATCAATTTGTCTCTTCATTTTTTAAATATCTGGAACAAAACAAATGCTCATATATATTCTATTTATTGGATGAAATGTTAGACAGTGTACCTTTAAGTGTCAGTGCCATTGCCAGTGTTATTTCAAGAAAATACTGAAAATGCCTCAAAAAATTCTTCTCAAAAGCTTTGTTAGGTTTTCTTTGCTGTTTTGCTCCGTTCCTCTGCTGCCGACTTATGTCCCTGGTCTCCGTACCGGGGCACATATGGTGCACAGCACTGACATTTGTGGAAAGTAGTGTTTTACTTCTGGTCCGTGATCGGGCGGTTTGGCCCTTTGTCCTTTGACGAGGAAGAAAATCGGCCCTTCATCAGGAAAACTTATCTCTGATCTAATGCATTTAATCCAATATTTGGCTTCAGCATCTCTGATCAATTCAATTCCTTTATCTTCTGGTGAAATGTTACACTGTGTGGCTTTAATATAGTGTACAGAAAAAGCCAGTTTTCTGGAAACCAAGCCCTTTAAAATTTAAATATATGGGGTATTAAACATGAACTTGCATCAGCACAATTTTGAACAGTGGTGCAATAGATTTTAGCATGCTCCCGAAACCTTCCCTTTTCACTCACCCACTGTTTTCTTCCAGGATTTATCCGCTGCCACATTAAGCTACTTTCCCGCAACTTAGCTCCATTAGTTCATGGCCCGCCTTGTGTTAAATCAAAGCCGTTTAATGGACAATCAATACTGAAGGGGTTAAGTGGGATTTCAAGTCACGGACACTATAAAGCATTCTGTCCATTCATGTTGTCGCTTTCTTAGAACTAGTAATCGGATTCTCAGCATAAACATAACATCTCTATTATCCCTGTGATTGCATTAGGAGGATGCTATTTATAGATCGGAAAAGCCGCAAAATTGAATTCAGGAATAATGTTGTTTACGTTTCCTGACTGAAAGTACTTTGAGTTAGATAGAGCTACTTTCATAACCTTCAAAAACATGGGTTTATCATTTACTCAGTTTTAAAGGACTTTAATATTTTAATATCAAGACATGACCAGAGCAGTGTTAATTTCAAATTTCACTGACTAAAAAAAAGTAATTGATAAATAGGGCCATAATTAAAGTAAAGTGATATTGTTGCTAAAGTTAGACTAAATCTAAATCAGAAGTAATTTGAAAATGACTTAAGTGACCTGATGTTTTCGTTGACTAATAAAATACTAGATAAAAATGAACAGAATGTACTAAAACCATCTGAACTTCTGTCACTCTGTCATTTAAATTCACTGCCAAAGCACAGCTCTGTACTTTGTCCATGTGGGAGAAGCTTCATGAAGCAGTGCATATGATTAATGATACACTGTGTAACATTTCACCCATTAAATACTAAATACTGAAATACAAACATTTATTTTATTACACATATGTTTTATTGTTGGAAAATACCAAAAAAATTGCTGTGAGCGGCTCCTCTCCTAAGACATGACTTGTAACTTGACTAAAGGCGGTCCTGGGTTTATAGGGTTAGTCCTAGTTTAGACCTGGTTTAGTCCTGGGTTTATAGGCTTAGTCCTAGTTTAGACCTGGTTTTGTCCTTGTTTTATAGAATTAGTTCTAGTTGAGTCCTAGGTTTATAGGGTTAGTCCTAGTTTAGACCTGGTTTAGTCCTATTTTATATGATTAGTTATAGATTAGACCTGGTTTAGTCCTGGGTGTATAGGGTTAGTCCTAGTTTCAACCTGGTTTAATCCTGGGTTTTTAGGGTTAGTCCTAGTTTAGACCTGGTTTAGTCCTGGGTTTATAGGGTTAGTCCTAGTTTAAACCTGGTTTAGTCCTGGGTTTATAGGGTTAGTCCTAGTTTAAACCTGGTTTAGTCCTGGGTTTATAGGGTTAGTCCTAGTTTAGACCTGGTTTAGTCCTGGGTTTATAGGGTTAGTCCTAGTTTAAACCTGGTTTAATCCTGGGTTTATAGGGTTAGTCCTAGTTTAGACCTGGTTTAGTCCTGAGTTTATAGGGGAACAACATTATTCCATGCTTAAACGCCGTCAGTTCAGCACATGATAGTCCCTTTAATTTATGAAGTCATACTATTGCCTCCACTGTCTTATGGATTAATCCGCTGTGGGACTTTCTGGTCTCTGGGCCTCCGTCTTGCTTTCAGCGCCTCCAAAAACTCTGACATCATCCAGAATTTTGGAACTCCCCTCTCGCACATCGCCTCTTAACTTATCCCATGTGTGCCCGATGTACAGTACCTGCAGCTATTTCATGTCAACCACAAACCTTTGAAATTCAGGGAGATTTTATTTATTAGGCATCTGGTCTTGCCTAGCCTCCGATTGCCTTGCCCTGTGGCTTTTGCATAAATGGGCTAAGCTTGCATGGATCACTGAAAACGGGGAAGGGTCTGGCCATTTCGAAGAACACCTTCCAGCCCCAGCTCCCTCCCGTTGCCATGGCAAACACCCAAACATCACGTCAGCAAGCCCCTTATTATGCAATCCTCCTCTGAATTTGTGCCTATATGTTATGCCTCTAGAGAAGGGTGTGTGCATTCCCTAATTGCTTCAAGCTGCGAGATTCGGACACCATACCTCTCACTCACTTTGCGATATTTTTTTCACATAATTTCTTACGTCAAGCTCCTACGCAGATGGTCTTGTAAACTAATTTCCACTCCCCCTTTTCGCAAGCTCACACAAACAGGGTCCTCGTGCTGGAGTTGGCATAGTACCAGCGGGTGAACCACCAGGATGCGGGGTAATGATGATGATGGTGGTGGTGGCGGAGGAGGTGGTGGTGGGTGTGAGGACCGTCCCGAGACGCATGAATGAAGCGAGATGAGCTCAGTGCGGAGTGTGGGGCCGTGACAAGAGGCTGATTATCACGCTGCGATGGTGACACTGTCTCTGAGGCTTCTGCAGGACCAACTAGTGAATAGGGCTGGGTACCGTTCATGTTTTTTCGATACTAGTACTTTGACGATACTTGGTTTACGATACCGATACCTGAACGATACCTTTTTCGATACCTATACTAAATTATTTCATTTCATCTACACAAAAAAGTAAATATCTAGAAGTTTAAATGATCCAAATTCATCTTATTTATCTAAATTTGAGCTGTTTTGAGTTCAGATTTAGTGGCTCATTTGACCAAATTCTAACCTCTTGTTTTGACTTGCTTCAATAGATTTCTACTTATTTCCTTTTTTATTTAAATTAATTTACCAATGGGGTAAGAAAATTGGTCTTTT
>OMNZ01089265.1:0-12950 GCA_900303255.1 Lesueurigobius sanzi
GCCAGGGGGTACTTGGAGTAATTTCAGATAAAAAATTTGATTAAACACTTTTTATTTTTGATTATTATGGTCAAAGAAACATTTAACTACAGCAGTCTTTTACCTGATGAATTGGAGTTTTTGTCATTCACTTACTAATTAACAAAACCATCGAAGCAGGGGGTGCTCGGAGCATAAATGAAAGGCCCAACGGGTACATGAGACAAAAAATTTGGGAACCACTGCCATAGACCATGGGCAACAGAGAGGCCCCTCCCAACCCAACGTGTGTCAGGGGCTTCTGACATTTGTCACCAGCGTCTCTTCAAAATACACATTCACAAGCGTCCAAATCTGGAGTTTCGAGCGTTGCCGCCGTCCGAAAAGCCTTTGGTCTGAACGGGGCGTTAAAGACACATGAGGCGGTCTCCTCGGGGTTCAGGAGCATGAGAGTATGCCCTGGTGCTCACTGACAAAGCATTGACAATGCGATTAAGTCAAAAGCATCTTGAAGAGTACAGTTCACTGCAGGCTCCATCCGTTTTGACAGCACTGTCACGGGGACAGCAAAGACAACCGTCCACCAGAGTGTTTCAACCGGAACTAGCATTTGCTATCGTGCACAGGGTCTATTATTGATCATTCAATTCAATTGCAATTCAGTACTTTATTTCGGACACAAGAATAAAAGGTCCATACCAGAAAGACACACATAAAAACACATTCAAAAAGGATAATAATAAAAAAATTAAAAGTTATTTCCTGTATAGGCTCCGAAGCCAGTGAGTCCATATACTGGAAAAATAACGCACGGAGCTTAGTCCTGGGTCGGTCAATGCAGTAATGATGCTGTTGACAGAGTCGGACAGTCTGCACATGCACCTGTACATGAGGTTACGCAGTACAGCATTATTATTTTATTACATACAAAAGTGCGATAGTGACATTGCACAAAACAAAGTACAACATACATAAGGCCAGCCCACCGATTTTGGTCATTTTTGATGGGAAGAATTATAATCAGTGCTTAAACCGACTAAACTCTGCAAAGAAATACTGCATTTTGATGTTAAATTGACAAAAAATGACCAAACTGCAAATTACATTGCAATGTAAACGTTGAAATGATAATTTTTTTGGGGTCGTGACTTGTCATGATGCTTTGAAGGTGGGTCCCGAAGCTTCCCCAGTTGAGAACCGCTGTAGATCATAAACCAGGATGATTTAAGTGTGATTTATGTTGTCTGCCCATGTTTCTATGACGATTCTAAAGACCCGAGCTGTTACAGGTGACAGGTTTTTTTCACATTAATCCCTCTGTGAGACAGTGATGATGTTGTAATTAATCCAGGGGGTATTTTGTGCCGCGCAGGTTGTTCAGACTGGCAGACAGCTGGAAACAGTTGCGTAATCTGTAAAAAGAACATGAAGCTTGTCATGTTTATGTTCTGAAACAAACAAGCTACCAGATATTCTCTACCAAATACGGTAGGACTAAGGAAATGCAGTTCTACCAAACAGCAGCTGAGGGCACTTTGTCACCACCTGGACGTTCTAGGAGTGGGCGAAATCTCAATACTTTGGGGGACTTTCTTGATAACGATAATCTAGCGATTTTGCAAACCACTCAAAAAGATAATCGTCTTTAATAAACCACAAATGTGCAAAAAACATTTGTAGATTTTTGTTGATTTTGAGATTGGAGTCATACTCAATTTTGTAAATTTGTATATCTTCCAAACAACAATTGCGATATTATCTTACAAGTCTAGTCTAGCAAGTACTACGCCAAGCAAAACCATTTGGAAAAAAGGTACAAAACAAAAGGCTGCTAACTTGGTAATGTGTTTAATGGTACAATTTATATAGGCCCTATATACAGTATTTACCTTCAACCTGAGCGCACCCCTCCTCCACCGCCTCAAAGGACTTTTGTACATTTGCCGGGCTCTTGGGACTTTACAGCCTGTCCGTCCATGGGAGGGGATCTCTCCTCATTATGATTCTCCTCGAGTTTTCTACGTTTTTTCCACTGCGTTTTTTAAGCATTTCCTTGTCGCGATGGAGGGTCTAGGATGTGGGATACTCGAGGCTTGTTTGTTCAGATTTACATTTGTTTAGACATTGCATTCGTCTGGACATTGCATTTTGTTGAATGCTTGTTTTGATGTCTGCAAAGTCCTGTGAGGCGACTTTTGTTGTGATATTGGGCTATACTAAAACTAATATATTGATTTAAAAGTTCAGGAAAGATGAGTGCATCGCTGGGTCCAACTAAGATTGAAGCTGCTCTTCCAGGAACTAACTAAGAATAAAGGAGAAAAAGAGAAGATCCGAGGCACTCTGACTTATACAATAAGTCCTTTACTTAGACTTTGCGGGACATACCAACGCGTTTCTACCAAGCGTGGTCTTCTTCAAGTCATACAGGTGAAATATATTGATTTGATTGACTGGGCCCCTCATCTGTGTGACCCTTTATTTTTGGGGCGGCAGTGGCGCAGATGGTAGAGGAAGGTCGGGGGTTCGAATTCTGGCTCCTGTAGGTGCAGACTGTTGTTGTGTCCTTGGGCAAGACACTTCACCCAGTGCCTATGTGTGAGTGGTTGGTGGTGGTCGGAGGGACCGTTGGTGCAGATGTGAGCAGCCTCGCTTCTGTCAGTCTACCCCAGGGGAAACTGTGGTTACAAATGTAGCTTAACACCATCAGCATGGAGTGAATGAACCCCCCTCCCGTTCATGTGTGAAGCACTTTGGGTGTGACTGTGTCATATGAAAAGTGCTATGCAAATAAGATTCCCTTGCCCTTCCCCTTTATGCTGTGCCAATCTGTCTGGCAATACTGCCATTGAGAAACTCCTAAATAGCTACACTTTCTTCTAGCCCCTCTCAGTGCTGGCTCCAGAACAAACCGATTGAGGGTAGTACATCTAATTTTACTTGAACTAATCTGTGCACAGACCACACACTTAAGGTGATGACACACATACACATGAGGAGTCCCACGACAGATCATGGCTTGCGAGAAAGTTTGAGTAAAATTGAACAAAGAAAAAGATCCGGCTCTTTTTACAATCGAGATCCGGTTCAAGCCGTTCACCTTTAAGAGCCGTTCAAAAGAGCCGATTCAATCATGAACTTCACATCACTGACATCAACGCAAAACTGCTCACAACATCGTAACATCGACACACACCTCTTCCTGTTTGCCTTCATTCGCTCTGCCCTAGAAACACAGTTGGTACAAAGGAACAGGCTACCCCTTTGCACCCCTGTAGATCATATTCCACTATTCAAATGATTGTCTTAACTGTGCTGTGATCTAGAGCTGTCTCCCTGATGTAGAAGCGTTTAATGACCCCCCTTTGCCTGGCCTTGTTGACCTAATGACCATGTATTACGGTAACTTCCGGTATGGTCCTCTGCTCCGGCACAGCGCCCTGCCTTTATGGGAGACAGTGGATCAGATGAGTGTGATGGACGACCAGGAGGAGCAGACAGTCCAGGCGTCTGCTCTGGGACTGTCTCATGTCCGACGCTGGATCTGATAAAGCTCAGGTGAGACCTCCAGGGCATCACTCGTCTTCATACGGAGCTGACATGAGAGCCACAGTCTGAAAGTGGAGAACGGAGAGACACTGCAGGCTAAAATCTACTTCTATTTCAAGTTTTGGGCCAGTTTGCGCTCTTAACTCTTTTTATATGAACTTTCCTGGAAACATATACAACAATGTGTTTAATTATTGCAGTCATTCAATGTCTCCAGATTTTTCTCTCATTGTTGCAACCAAATTTCGATCTTCGGTCTTTTTCGGTCTGTAGGAGCTACTCGAATTTTTAGTAACACTGTTTTCAAGGTTTGCTCAGAGGCATTTCTTGCACTTATTTATACAGGGTTGAACTACAAAAAACAAGCAAAAAGTAGATAGTTTTACAGATTTATTTTTCACTATGAAGAAAACGAATGATCCAAAATCACCAACTTTTTGTATGTCATAAAATAAAACCAGAAATGCAAAGCTGTCTGTCCATTCTCAATATTTGACCATTGACAAAATAGCAAATTTTGGCATTTTTTCACAGCATTAAATACCTTCTATCTACTTTAGTGGCTCCTTCAGACTCCAAACTTTCCAGTCTGGGATTTAACAATATTGTGAAGGTTTGTTCAGAGGGATTTTTGAAATCTTTGAACCTAAAAGGTGAAATTTTACAGATGAAGAGTTCATTTGCAAAAACTCCCATTGACAAAAATCAACGTAGCTTGTAATTTCCTCTTTGTGTAGCAGTGTTTTTAATCAGAATCATGTATTGACCTCATCTATAGAGGCGATCGCTGTTTTTCAGTGGATGTTTGGGCGAACGGTCGGCAACAGCTGATGTATTCAAACGTGTAGCACTGTTTATGTAAATCACAGATCTGATACACCGCCAGAGAAGCACTGCTTTGTTTGTGAACAATGTTTTTGCCTATTATAGAACTATTATTTACCATTATTATGTATTTGAAATATTCATGTTGTCTACCAAAGCCCCGGACGTGACATTGCGATCGCTCGTATTTTAGTGAATCAGAAATATGAAGTCATCTGTTATTGGTGAAATTGACTCAACTTTACTTTTCCTGGTGTTCCATCTAAAACTATAGCAACAGTTTCAAAAAGATTTCATCGCCAAAATATATATTTTGACAATTTTTCTACATTAAATGCACTATTTTGATATGACACCATAAAATGAAAACTTGTAATACATTTCCCCCTCACATTTATGTCAGCAATATACAGCAAACATTTGAAACTGATATCACCCAATTTAAATGTTTTCCCCTATTCACCTGCAGCATCTGGCCTTAAAGAGCCATATTCAAACGAGCTGATTGGGTCCTGAACGTCCCATCACTGGCACAAAACTGCAGGAGACACTAATGGTCCATCCCCTCATGTGTGATCTGGGTATAGGTCAGGCAGGAGGCGTCGGCATGGTCTTCCTGAACGCTCATAATGAACACTTCTCTGCTCCGCCTCGCGTCCTAAAGGTCAGCGCTAATGCCCTCCATCACAGACTCTGACAGGACACAGACTCGGCCAGAACAACCAGGAGAGGAGCCTTTAATAAGACGATATGTGTGCCACGGGATCAGCTGCGATACAGCCGGAGTTACAGCTTCACAGAAGCACGACATTTGCATATTTAAAGGCGAGATACTGCAGGTGGAAATGTTTAATTAATAGATATTGATTACAGTACCAGTCAAAAGTTTGGAAACACTTTTCATGTATTGACTTCTTTATTTTCAACACTATTCACATTAGGGGTGGGAACCTCTGCATACCACATGATTTGATACGATACGTGAAACATGGCTCACGATTATGATAACCTTGCGATTTGACAATACTGCGATAATCGATGTATTGCACATAATAACATGGGCAATATATCACTATTTTTAATTGCACATATAACATAGGTGATATATCACTATTTTTAATTGTACATAACAGGCGATATATCACTATTTTTAATTGCACATATAACATAGGTGATATATCACTATTTGTAATTGCACATATAACATAGGTGATATATCACTATTTTTAATTGCACATAATAACAGGTGATATATCACTATTTTTAATTGCACATATAACATAGGTGATATATCACTATTTTAATTGCACATATAACATAGGTGATATATCACTATTTTTAATTGCACATATAACATAGGTGATATATCACTATTTTAATTGCACATAATAACATGGGCGATATATCACTATTTTAATTGCACATATAACATAGGTGATATATCACTATTTTTAATTGCACATATAACATAGGTGATGTATCACTATTTTTAATTGCACATAATCACATGGGCAATATATCACTATTTTTAATTGCACATATAACGGTGATATATCACTATTTTTAATTGCGCATATAACATAGATGATAAATCAGTATTTGTACTCTTTTTTCCTCTATTTACTGTGAAAGCAGTAACAAAATATTGCGATATATCGGAAAATGGATATATTGTCACACCCCTAATTTACATTGCATGGTTCTTATTGAAGACTATGAATGGACACATAGAATTATGTAGGGGTGAAAAGGGTGAAATAACTCAAAATATGCTTTATATTTAATATTTTGTTATTCTTGGCATTATCCAGGGCCGGCCCTGCCCAATACGCAGACTATGCAGGTGCTTAGGACACCGCCAGGGGGCCCCCAATAGTGTATACATTTGTACTACAGCTGTTGTGTGCCTCAGAAATTTCACTCACAATTTGAATATCTCAAAATAACCAGTACTCTGCAAACAGAAATCTAGAAAACTAAAATTTTAGTATAATTATAAATATTTACCCTTGATTTGAGTATAATTTATAAGAAATCTGCCAATGGGGTTTTTAACACTTAAATTAAGAAAACACATCAACACCGTTCTTATAAATAAAGTAAATATTGTTTTTATCTATATTTTAGTAAAAAAAATTGAAATTAGTTACTCAAATAAGGGGCAAATAAATATACGGTATATATTTTTTGCAGTGTAGTCTACTTACGTTTACAAACATATTCAGGTTGAAGGGTGGGGGAATCTCTTTTATTGAAATATATACAGTATTTATCCAAAATGAAATTGAAATCGCGAGGGCCCCATGACATAATCCCGCTTAGGGCCCCGTGAATGCTCGGGCCGGCCCTGGCATTATCTCATGAGCTGCATAAGGCAGTGACCTGAAAGGGTTTTCAACAGTCTGTGATGTGAAAACCATTTCAGTGACGACATCGTGAAGCTCATTGAGAAAATGTCAAGAGTGCAAAGCAGTGATCAAAGGAACTGTTGCAGAATTACTGATACTGTATACCTCTAACCTATTTGCAACTCATCAATGATCAGATCACAGAGGAAGTGTGTGTGGGGCAGCGTGGAGGCGGGAGCCATGATGTGACGTTCATGACCGAATCGGTTCTTTTGAACACCTCTTTTAAGTGGATAGTTCGAACCAGGTCTTGATTGTGAAACGAGCCTGATCTTTTTTCAGTAAATTTTACATATATTTACCCTGAATGGACTCAAGAATAGCACCACAGCAGAGCAGGCAAAACAAAAAATTAAAGATTTTTGCACAAAAAAAGTATTTGGCACAGTTGTTGCTTCTCATACACGTTTTTCAAAGGGTAAAAATCATCCCCATCACAATTTCAGATCATTTTCATAAAAATGTGTGGCTGTCAGCGTTAGGTGCAAGGTAAAAAAAATCTGTATAAAAAGGAGCCAGTCTGAACAGCTCTTTGACATGAAAGCAGGCCTGGATCTACAGGGGTGCAAAAGGGTGCATTGCAACCTAATTTAAAAAGTTTGCACCCTCAGTTTTAGTGGAATCACAATGTATTTTAATGGCAAGGTTGTCCATTTGCACCCCTATGAACCACTAATGCACCCTCAGACAGTTTGTTCTGGAGCCGGCGCTGCATGAAAGGATCCAAAAGACTGGGCTCCCTGTTAAGGGCCATAAACCCCAGCCCTTGGGAGTGTGTATGGGGCAGAGTGGTGAGCAGGGAGTGTGTATGGGGCAGAGTGGTGAGCAGGGAGTGTGTATGGGGCAGAGTGGTGAGCAGGGAGTGTGTATGGGGCAGAGTGGTGAGCAGGGAGTGTGTATGGGGCAGAGTGGTGAGGAGGGAGTGTGTATGGGGCAGAGTGGTGAGGAGGGAGCGTGTATGGGGCAGAGTGGTGAGGAGGGAGCGTGTATGGGGCAGAATGGTGAGCAGGGAGTGTGTATGGGGCAGAATGGTGAGCAGGGAGTGTGTATGGGGCAGAATGGTGAGGATGGAGCGTGTATGGGGCAGTGGAGCAGTGAGACAGAGCGGACAGCAGACGGTGGGTGTCCCTCTCCTCCCCGGGCTGAGTAAACCGTTCCCCCACACACTCCCCTCGAGCTGCTGGGTAAATCCTCCTCCGCTCACGCCGCTCTCATTCTCTGCTCCAGTGTTCACATCTGTTACTGAGAGATCCACCAGAGCTGCTTCAGTGGTGCACAACATGTTATCACACCATCCACATTTCACACACAGAAACGCTTTTTTCTTCAGAGCATTTTGGGCGAGACACTGTGGGTGAAAAATCCATTTTTCCTGCAGTGGTCACTTTGGAGATTTTTGGCCAGTTTTGTCCCTTTAGGGGAGGGGCATTATGTATCTTTTTTATGTGAAAAAAACCCTTCACATTAGTGCGTATTAGACCTTTTACAGTGCGTTCACATAAAATGTGATGGAAGCAGAAAAATCCCATGAACCGCCTGGTGTTAATCGCTTGAATATTTTTGAAAGTTCACGCTTCAATCGCCTGAAAGAAATCGCTCCATTCGCCAGTGAATTTGGCCCATATTTCGCCTCTAAGCATCATCACAAGGTGGAGCTGTTATCTGGCTGCTGCTTCCTGTTCATCAGTCAAGCCAACATGGTGGACATTTGCATGTTAGCGATCTATATTTATTGTGGAAAGGCGAACATAGGTGGCAATACCGCGGTGCCTGGGTTCAGCATATTCTCCAGAGACAGTTCAAGTCACCTGCTCCCGGAGCTGCTACTAGAGGTATTTCTGTGTCCGAGGCCCTGTTTGAGGACCTGGTGACTGGCGTTGGAACTAGCACTATCCCGCTACAGAGCGCCTTTCCTTCTGTCTTCAGTTTGTAAATTGCTCTATAAAAATATAGCTGAACGGTCACTTTATATAGAGAATTGGCCATGAAGTTCCTGGCCATTGATGCTAATCATGTAAACTTTAGATCAGGGAGCTTTTGGTAGTTTCTGTTTCATTATGATTTTAAACATTAAACACAGTTCTTTGACAGTGAATGGCTTTACACAACCACTAACCATGAGCGGAGAAAAAAAGGTTCATATTATCTGAAAAATGGCCAAAATCTTCTGAAGTACTTTCCAACATTTAATTCCTTGTCTAATTTATTTCGTTTTTTCAAAATCCTCCAGTCCTGTTGTACACAAGCAGAGCTGTTTTAAAGTCTGACCGACACAGCAAGAACATCCACAGGAATTCAACTTCCTGCTGCGAGGCAAGCGTTATCCACTGCACTCTGCTCCAGAGCCATGTTCCACTCTGATGTTTCTTTTCTCCATGGTGTTTTCTTAAGCTCCTGTGAAGAAGAGCTGGAGCAGACCCACCGCCGAACACTCAATCCAGGCCTGGCCTCGTGCCGCTCCGATCAGAGCGCTGGCTTCGCACTCGTTTTGGCTCCGTCTCCGAAGCCCCGCGGCCAAACCCCGCACGCTCCCACTCGGCCTCTCTGTTAGAAGTGAATCCTTCAGCGAGGAAGAAGCGAGAAGGGCCTCGCTTCTTCCATCGGACCAACGTGAGCCAGCGAGACGACAGCCTCTGACACGCAGTTAAATCAGAGACATGCTTGGTCCAGGCCAGTCGTAATGAGCTGATACATCTGGGTTAGGGGCTTGCACTTGTCGACAGCGTCACTCTTTACAATGGCACTGCAGGGGTCCGGCTTTCCCACAGCAGAAAGATGAAATGTGGGTTTGATCAAACGATAGAGAGAGGAAACGTGCAGGTCAGTCAATCGAAGCAAGTTTCTAGTAGAGGAATGAAATTAGTTTTGTCCTTCTTTAATAGTGTAAATTGCATTGTATATTGTCAATTGTAGGCGAGTTTTGTTAGCATTTCAGATCCTAAAAAGTGTCCCTGCAAGTTGGACAGCTGGAATATAAAAAATGTATTTGCAAAGTTAAGAATGATTTTTGGAGACAACTAAAAATTCATTTAAGACACTCTGTCTTTCATTGTTTGTGATGAAGATAAATAAAATAAACTGTACAGGGCCTTTTAAAAGACAACATTTGTCACAATACATGTAGTTTTAACTCAAGAATCCAACTGGGGCGATTGATTCTACTTGTTATTAATAAATCTGGATGTTCTAAACTTTGTGACTTTGGAGATTTTGAACACCTGTGCACTGTAATGTGTACCCACCATGGGCCGTACAAACAGTGCATGTAGGAATAGTTTGTCCTCTGTGATGCCTGTTAGTTTACAGGGGAAAGTTGTGGAAGTTTCTTTGGACTTTCCATAAAAACTTTAAAGACATTGGGTCTGAGTAATTTAACAGATATTTGACCTCTGATATATATTTTTGTCAAAATCATCTGCTGGCAGAGGGACGGATTTTGCCTACTTCAGCTTATATATTATGCAAATACAATTTTTTTTTTTACTGTTTTTATATTGCGCTTTTGTACCTAGAGAAGGTACTCAAAGCAAGATGGGTGCCCAAGGACACAACGACAGTGTGCACATGCGGGAGCTGGGATTCGAACTCCGGACCTTCCGATCATGAGACGACCCGCTCTACCACCTGCGCCACTGTCGTGTCGCCCCAAACTCTTTCATACGTAATTAGGGTCCATAATCGAACTGTAGTCCAGTTGCAGCCCCAAATGTGTTCAGATCTCCGCAAATACCAAACCAATTAACACAAAACCATTTGTGATTCTGACTCTCTTCTCCCAGAGCCTAAAGAAGAAACCCCATCTGTCTAAAGTTACTGTGAAAGATCGCACAGTTTATGAAACATCTACTGCAGTACATGTGTTGTGCCCTTAATTGTTCAGTGAGGCTTTTCTGATGCAGCTTAAAGATGAAATTAATGATGCCATTCATCCATTTGCTTCCGCTTTATCCGGGGCCGGATCGCAGAGGCAACAGTCTGAGCAGAGATGCCCAGACTTCATGATCCACGCACACCTCCTCCAGCTCTTCCTGGGGGACATCGTGTTTCCAGCGTGTCCTGGGTCTTCCCCGGGGCCTCCTCCCAATGGGACGTGCCTGGTGCCTCTTGAGGGAGGCGACCAGGAGGCCTCCGAAACAGATTACCCAGTTCAGCTGGCCCCTTTCGACGTGGAGGAGTAGGGGCTCTGTTCCAAGCTCCTCGCGGGTGTCTGAGCTCCTCACCCTATCTCAAGGGTGCGCACATTTCGACCGCTTGTATCCGCGATCTTGTCCTTTCGGTCATGACACAACTCTCATGACCATAGGTGAGAGTAGGAACGTAGATCGACTGGTAAATCGAGAGTTTCGTCTTTGGACTCAGCTCCTTCTTCACCACAACAGTCCGATACAACGACCGCATCACTGCAGACGCTGCACCGATCCGTCTGTCAATCTCACGATCCATCCGTCCCTCACTCGTGAACATGACTCTGAGATTCTTGACAAGGGCACTCCTGTGGATTCATCACCCACAGAGGGGGTGATAGGGGTAGGGTGCAGAGAGGACTGGGGGGCAGTTGAGGGTGAGTGCCCCGACGGCCTGGTCCATGCACACAGCATCTAGCTGTTGGGACGTGGAACAAATTTAATGATGATTCAAGAAAATGAGCTCTTGTTGATCCTTCTACCTGGCATAGAGGGAAGTGAATGTGAAGCTAGCCTGCTGTTTTATGATAAATTCAATAAAAGATGAATCTGCAGCTCAGCCATATCTGTCCAGTCTTCATTGGGACTCCTGTACATGTGGAGAAACGCCTTGATATGAAGCAGATGAAACTTGAGCTGTGCTCCATACGGACTCCTTTAGTGTGGAGAGAATTATGTGCGCTCAGTCTGAAGGCTTCAGTCTGACAGGGCCGAGCGCCGCTGATGGATTGTTCTGTGGAAGGGCCGTGAGCACCCCAAAACTCTGCTATATCGGGCTGAGGGCGCGATCGTAGGTCTAAATCAACGCTCTGATATAAAAGGCTTTTCAAAAACAAAATCAGTAATGAATGGCAATGGGGTACACAACACCAGCACCTCCAAATCCAAGGCCACGTGTCTCAAAATGTTCACATGACATCACAACATTCTAAAGAGCCTGTAGTTTGAAATTGATTTGGAGCGCAGCCGAGAATGCCATGGCAGTAACTATTAAGTAGAAGTCTGTAGGAACCCTTTAATATCACATTATGTGGGTAATTCCAGAACTTGACCATTTGCATTTCAGTGATTCTTTTGGGTGTATCTCATGAACAACATATCACCCATTTGGGCCCAAACATCAGAAAGTGACATCTCTTAAGTCTTTTGGACTTTGGACAAGTGACACAGAAAGTGGTGAACTTCTTTGTTATTTGAATGATTTTTCCAGTGAAAATATATCATGTCTCAACCCTGCTTATAAAAAAGTTGTTTATTTGAAAAATGTATGTTAATACAATATTTACAAATACACTATAAAAGTCTATAGTAAAAAAAAACATTTACAGCACAATCCACAAACATTCATCCGTTTGCGGTTGTGCTCATAAGTTTACATATGTTAGAAAACTGTTTGTTTACACTTTTCAAGTAGAGAAACTAGCCAAATGTTCCTGATCAAAAGTTCACATATTGTGCACCTTGAGACAAACATCATTTTGTCAGAGAGTTCTGTATTTCAGCTGAAGTGAGTTTTTCTTTGCTCCTGAACAGTTTTCCTGGCAGTTGTTGAAGGTCATGTAAACGTTAGATCAGGGACATTTGAGTAGTTTCTGTTTCATTATGATTTCAAAAGAGTAAACTCAGTTCTTTGACAACAAATGGCTTTGGACAACCACTAACCATGAGTGGAAAAAAATATTTTTGTGTTTTTGTGTTTTGTCTGTACTTCCAGAGTGTCCTTGTTGTCCGTCACAGAGATGAAGAACATCTCTACCCACAACACAACAAAAATGACTAATAAAAGGATATACTGAATGCCTGAGGAGGGAAAAGGTTTTCTTCTGATAATTTACTATGTACTTCATGATGTGAGGTATGATTTAAAGTTGTATATTTAGGTTGAAACTCATTTTGCCCAGTTCCCATGGAATTACTCACGCGTCTAGTTTCCCCCCAATCATTTCAATCAATCCATTGTTTTTTATTATAAAGGTTTGTGTTACATTCTTGTATGTAACACAAA
>OMNZ01089269.1:0-22183 GCA_900303255.1 Lesueurigobius sanzi
TCAACCTGGAAGACTAATTACAGCATCACCTACATCAAGCCAATGAGAGTGTCCACGGAGCTGCTCCTCTTTCTCAGCCTATCAGCACAGAGCTCACCTTCATCGCGGCCAATGATCTCCCTCGGTCTGGCTTTTAAGCCTCCCGAAATCACGGCTCGTCCGTTTTCCAGCTGTGCTGCAACCCACCTCCACCCCATCACCGCCTTTCACCAGGGCCTCACAGGCCTCATATACCACCACCAGTGTCCAGGCTCCAGGGGAAGTCATCCCTGCTCAAATGTACCTATCATGCTAACACCAATTCATACATCAACGACGTCTGCCGGGGTCTGATCGCCAATAGAAATCATGTCAATAAATCTTCCTAATTATTGCTTTGTCTCTGTCTGAGTCTATCCAGGTTGAAATTATTTTAATCTGTCAGGAATCACTGAGAAAATGGTGTTGATGTGAAATATTGTGGTAAATTGTCGCAAGTCAAATGAGCATTGAATCTTGCGCAGTTGATCACTTCACTCAAGTCCATATTCATTCTCTCATATGACCATAAATGTGCTACAAGGACATTTCATTATGATCCGATGGTATGTGCTGTCGGCACATAAATATCCTTGTGCATCTCGTTCTGTTGATGTATCAGTCCTGGTCATAACAGGTAATAACGGCGACTACAAAAAATGCTTTAAATCATCAACTTCCCAGCGGTTGAAATGGTCCACATCATAGCTCTCTTTGTTTGCCATGTTTGGGAGTCAAAATTTTAACCTTACTGCACTGCACGGTCCGAGATGTGCAATTCGCTTATAGTGCATTGGTGCACCAATCACATTCATGAGTCATGACCCTGATGACTTTATATCTTTGTATGAGCCACGATCCATGTGACTGTAGATTTATATTTTACTATTGTATTCTGTTGTAAGGCTTTTTACAAGTTGATTCCTGTGGCAGGATGCCTCAAGGGTTGATTACCTCCTGTTGTGTAAACGGGGGTTGTTGCCTTAAACATTTGTGCTTTGTTCTGAAGGGTTTTGATGTGTTGATGCCTTATTTGTTTATGACGGTGTCGCAAAGAAGCCTGCGAGCCAACTGTCCTGGGGGAGGTTCCTGACCCTTTGGTTGAGTGACCTTGCAAGGAGAGTATAAACTCTGTGTTGCAGAGTTGCTTGTGGAGTCTTACTCCGAGCACTGGCCATGCTCGTTGTAACCACTCGAATGGACCTCGTTGTCCCATGTTTCTGTTCCATTTCTACTGCTGAATAAATCAACAATGACAACCTGTACAATATTGTTATAATATTGATTTTTACCGTTACATCCATAACATAGGGGAGACCGGGGCTAAAAGTAACATTTGCAACATTTTGATGTCTGTAGGGAATATTTACAAAGATAGCTAAAATGTGGTAATGCTGCTGTAAGCGGACATATCCCTGGCATTTATTGATACAGTGCTTGCATGCCCCATTTTTATGTGTAAGGCATGGGCTCACGCCAAGTTGACCTAAACAAAATGGTACAACAAGCCCCATGCTGGGGTAAGATGTAACAACCACAGGGGTAAGTATGCAGTGTGTATGCATTTATTAAAGGAAAAGGAACACAAGAGCATTAATAGCATGTACTGCAGACATGCCAAGTCTCATGCATTGAGTGTGAGACTAACACAATTAGCCCTTCCCTCCAGCTCTCACACCAAGGGCCATAAATGTAACACATTCTGCATGAACTGCTTGGAGAATTTGAAAAAAGGCAGTTTCTGAGTTAGACTTTACTAAGTTCAGTCTTTATTTAGTGCAGAAAGTGTCACCAGGATGCACCATTTCATGCTTTATTTTCAATCAGCATGAAAGTGAGAGTGAAATCTCACTTTCAGGCTGAACAAACTGGGTATCTCTGCTACTGGGCCATGGGTAAATGTTGGCCATAGCACTCTCTGACTGTTCCACTTTCAAAAAGCTGTACACAAATGCACTGATTTCAGGAGGAATATTGCAAAGTACATACATACATAATACTAGGTATATAATGAGAGATTTATTCATGAAGGATAAAAATAACTCACAACAGATACAACCAAAATGACAAAGAAAAATTATTCCTAGCGAAACCGCTGGCTTGAATGTGCTTGAATTTCATATCTGAAAAACTGTATGAACCCTGAACACACATGGCGTCATAGACCCAGAAAAATCAAGCAAATGCTTCTGATTGTTGAAGTAGAATTTGAGCTTAGCCTAAATGTAGCATCTTACCTGCTTCTTTGTAATATTCGTAGACAGTGACAGAGGAAGGCTGGAGGATACCCACATTAAACTGTTGAAAAAGTTTGAAGGACACAATGCGAGGCATTCTAGTTGAAACCTGCATCAGAGATAGAACATAACAGTTTGGTTGCAATGGGTTAGTGTTAAATTAGCAAAACTAATTTGTAAATAAATTATTATATGCATCATTTTGTTGTATGAATGTTTTGTAGTTCTGATGCCATTTGACGGCATCATTTGTCACACACCTCACAGCTGAGCAGAGTAGCTGGAAAATGTATGTGTGGGGGAAATAAAAAGGCCATAGGCTCAGCCTTCTTCTCACCAGATTACCTTGCGACTCCTGAATTTTAACCTCTGGCATGGTATCACACTAGTGCAGGGTCTGCAGAAGGGGTGTCCCGTGTGTAGAGCGTGTTGAAACAAAAGTTGCCAACAAAAGATGATTTATGTCAATCCCTGCGATAATCAGCCATCTCCGTGCTCATGTCATTATTTGCAATTCAAAGCATAAAGCTGTCCAGATAGTTACATTACATTTGATAGTGTTGGAAAAGAAAACCGTAAGCAAGACATGCATCCACATGAGAATCAGCTGAGAGGCAAAGGGAGCCACTCCCTCAAATTAGTGTATGTGCTTAACTGCTTATTTTATTTCCTATTTTTATTTCAACAAAATTGATAATTGATTAATAATATCTAATATACATTGATTTTTAAAAAGTAGTTAAAATTAAAATAAACAATACAAATCAGGCCTATATATTTTTATGGCATCAATTGTTGTAAGTCTAATAAATCAAATTGTATGGAGTTGGTGGATGTTAGAGGTTGTGTGGATGACAGAGACCCAAGAGTCCCATCCCTAGTCTGCAGTGTTTAGCGAGTGGAGAAGGCTAGTATGGCTTTTAAAACTGTGATGAATTGAAAGTTACTCAAGGAAAAGTTACTGTGGAACCAGGTACTAACCCCTCTGGTGTGAACTGAATCATCCATCAAACGACGTAATAAGATGTAATATTTGCCCATATTTACCTTGTACAAGTGGATGATCAGGGAGCTTCTGTCACTCAGTTTATCATCAAAGTAGAAGTGGTCGATGAATCTCTCTACAGTGCTCAACAACTACACCAACAAACAAAATCCAAATTAAAAAATATAACATAATTGTGTAAAAAAAAATAGATCTGAATACTTTCTCAATCCACTGTATAGAAAATAAAGATAAGAGCTTTGGGAAACAATTCAAATTTCGTATGCCTTACATTTTCCAGTTCCCTGATTTCAGCAGTGAAACCGGTGGGCAGACTGATGTCCAAAACCACAGAGATGGCGTCATCCGTTCCCAGTGCCCTGCAGAAAAAGCAAAATCCATCCAAGTCTTGTTTTGCCACAGTTTAATGAAAAATCGAATTGTTTATGATTTTCTGATTTATTTCAACGTACTGTGTCAAATATGACATTTTAATATTTTGAAAATTCTTTATATTTCAACCCATTTTTCTTTTTAATGTAACTAAATCACATTTGAATAAATAATTGGACGCAGATAAAAGATGCACTTACATAACACTGATGCTGAGTTCAAAGACATTTTTGGTTCCAGGAGGAGGTTTCTCTGTTAAACAATAGCAGATGTCATTCAGCGTTTTACACAACCTACTTTTTCCAATATAATGATATTTTATGATTGAAGCATCTGAAAGCAATAACCTGCAGATTTTTTTATGGAGACATTCATGTCAAATGTTTCACAGCTTTTAGCATCTTCTTCTGGAAGCTGGTTGAAAAACGTCACCACCTTTTGTAAAACAAATTAACAGTAAATTGTAATTTCTGATCACAGTCATTGTTATTGTTGTAAGGTTATTCACAGTAAGTCAAATGAAAATATATAACGACACACAGTAAGTTATACTACAGTTTGTTCATAATTAAATGACTGCACCTCACCTCCAGTTTTCCCATTCCAGTTCCTCGAGCCTCCACCTTCAAATTTGCATTCTTTGGCACCTTGAAACACACAATAACATAACATTTTCTTTTCAAACTTAACTTGTTTATGCCACTTGATTCTACGATAATACACTGTATCAACCACTTTGGCAGGCAGAATTATCATGATGTGTAGGGAAATGCTGACTTACATTAAAGGACCTTGACTGGTAGCTTGTTTCAGAGTTGAAATTTAAGTACTCTTTGCGTGTGTCGATTTGTAGATCCACATTCAGGCTTTGTTTGACCGGAGGCGGCTGCGCAATCAGATACTCGCTCAGAGCATGGAGTAGCACCATTGTGGACTGCACAAAAGAAAGGCAACAGTGCCGCAGGTCATAGAGTTGTATTAGCTGTGACCTATGAATCCTGCCATTGTGACCTGAGTCTTCACCCTCTTTGCTAAAGCATTGTAATGTGTGGAGACTAGAGTGATTGGAGTTGGTTGGAAAGGCTATGGAGTATGGGCGCAGATTGACATCCACATCCCTGTTAGTCAGCCTCACAGCAACTGTGACTAGAGAAGTAGCACCACCAAGTAAGGCTCATATTTCACATTAGATATGCAAATAGGAGCTTTTTATATGCATTTCCTCAATTTTGAGTTCATGTTTAAAAAACATGGTGGACAAATGGACAAGCCTGCTATACTTCTCCTCCTCCTCCTCTCTCTCCTTTGTGTATTTATTATCCATGACAATATGCTTTCTGTCCCGATGTGAGCGTGCATCGTGTGGCAATCATCGCTTCAGCAAAAGAGTATTAAATTGCCATGTAAAAATTAAGTAAATAACAAATCCATGTACGTGCTTTTGTGTAGCAGCTATGCTTTGGGGATTGTATTTGTAGTTTAGTTACGGTTCATTTTCAATCCATCAAAATGACGGATGACCTAAAAATATAATATGACAGAGAATTGGAATGCTTTTTTCAGAAGGTCTACCTGGGTATTGCCACCACCAATACGTCTGTTGCTGCTTAGGTAGTCGAATGGTTTTTTGGCTTCTGTCAATTTTCCCATCTTCACCAGAGCCAGAAGAGCGTAGCCAGTTGCCTCCAGACTGAACAGAGAGTCACCATCAGGCCAGTAAGTTCCGCCTGAAGGAAAGAGTTAATAACCATGAAACGAAGAAGCAGTTCATGTCGTGTTGTGTTTCAGTACTATGTCAAAAGGGATTATTACAAAATGTGTCAAGTGCTACAATGCTTTCTAAGATCAACTACACCTTTGCACTGAGGAGTCTGAAGCCTCTACAGTAGCTGAAGATGTTTGTTTGTGAAGACTGTCAAAGCATTTGGAATCGTTTAGCACGCATTAAGATAGTAATGAAGAAGTAACAATTTACGTCCTTTGCAATAAGTGGCCGGGGAAAGAGGACACCCAGATGATCAAAAGTAAAACTGTAGTATTAGGCAGTGGCCACACAGACAGCTGTGTTTGTCCTCGCTTCATATTGGCTTTTCCTAGAGCAAGTAAGACAAAATTTAATGCCTCCATCATGCAATAAGTGCCCAACCTGTCATTACAGAAATGCATTGGGCTGAGAGGAAGTCTGACACGGAAGTGCCGAGCATAATATTATAGCAAAATAATGTGCATGTGGTTAGTGACAGGTTAGTGTGGAAACATAGAGATACTGTATGTGACAATAAAAAAACTGGAGGACTCCAAGGAATATTTGAGACCATTAACAATGGTGCACTTCATACTTAAATTATTATATGAATGCATGAGGACAGCACATGAATATACAGCAGCAGAAGGCCGGTGTGAGTGAAATCCTGGGACTAAAGGGTGAGCTTAAAAATGTTTAATGTCGTTTTTAATGCATGGCAAGGGATGCTCTGAATGTAGCAGAAAAAGTATTTTTCAAATCAATTGAATATTATTTCATCATTTGTTTGTTGACCATTGAGTTACCTGCAGATGCTGCCAGCAAACTGCTGGTTGGGTCAAAACTTCCATCTCTTAACAAAGCTAGAGCATATGAAATAATAGCCTTAGTGTATGGCCTTGGTGGGGGACTCCGCTGCAGCTGTCTTTGAAGATATGGCACTGCCTTGTTTATTGCCAACTGCAACAAAAAGAAATGTAATTACTGTAATTGATTTTGTAACTTGCACATGTTAGTGCTTCTTTTTCAGTTGGAATGAAGGTGACTATTATGGCAGATTTTTTGTCATCACATTGTGAATTTTAAAGGTCTTTGAATTTTGTGCTTTGAATTTGAAAAAAATATGATGTGTTTTTGTCTCCAATCTTCAGTCACAATTTTTTTTGTTTTACATTCAAAATTAAAATTTCACCTTTTTAATATTTGCTTTATCAAACCCAACCATCTAAATTCAAAGTGTAAAATTCAAACCACATTCAAATAGAAAAATTCGGCCATACAATCATTGTAAAACAAAAAAAAATCAAGCTTTTAAATTCAACAGTAGAAATTCAGAGTGTGAAATTCCCAGTGAAAAATTCACAGTAAAGTTCCTGGACATCAAGACCTGAGCAATCGATCCAGGAGACTGAAAAGGAGAGACACAAGAGGTTTCCTATTAACCTTTCCGAATATCCGGGCATTTCCCCATACACACCAATGCAACGCGACCCAGTGTCGGTGAAAACAAAACCAATATCTGTTTATATCGCACTTTTGCCTCTATAGGCAGGCTGTCATATAGTCAAACAACATTTCATCAAAATTTGACATCACAAAGATCCTCTCAAACTGAAATGATAACCACTCATGCATTTCAATGGCGGAGAGCAGTGCTTCTGTGAGGTAATGTCGGAAAGGTTAATTGGCCGATGTCTTTTGTAGGCGGGATTAACAAAGGAGGAAGACGGAGCTCAGGCTTTGATGAGTCAACATTTTTATTGGTCCTTGTACTGTTAAAAACTGGTGAACCAGAGGTCAGCTTGACTCACTCTGGATCAATTGCTCAGGTCTTGATGTCCAGGAAGTTTACTGTGAAATCTTCAGTGCGAATTTCTTCTGTTGAATTTAACAGCTTGAATTTTATTTGATAATTTTTTAACTTTGAATTTTACACTCTGAATTCAGACTTTTGAATTGAAGGGCTGGGAAAATAATAAAGCAAATTTTGAAAATGTGAAATTTTAATTTTGAATGTAAAACACTGAATTTAGTGACTGAAGTTTTGAGACAGAAAAATTCAAACACATTTAAAATTCATGACACTAAAAATCTTCCATAGACTATTCACTAATAACTAAATAAAAACTAAAAATTTTACTAATGTAATAAATAACTAATTATTCATGTGCTGAGTTACAATAGGCCAAGATAAAAGAGAACGTGTTTGAGAGTGAGACAGACACAAAATAGCCAATGACTAATCTGTCATTGGCGAATAATGTTTAAAATCTTAATAATAAATCTTCAAATTGTTAAACTATTGAACTAATAATAATGCAGTTTGCATTTAGTATTTCATTTATTATATTTTGAACTGTTAAAGCCATCCAGGCTCTGACTCATACAGTTTGGATATATGCCAGGAATGGGGCAGAATAATGGTGAAAGCTTTTGTAACTGTCCATGCTTGGTCTCTTTAAAGAATTTAACAACACAACTCTTATTTAGCCTTTATTATTTAGCACAATTACACGCCTATATCTTGAGTTAACATATTGTCAGTGTCAAGATAGCAGTTTCAGTTGTCCTAGTCAGATAATGTCCCGGAACACACAGAAAACACTCAGTGACCCTCTTTTGGGTAACTCTTGTAGATGAGAGAAATGTGCCCTGTCCTATGAACTTAATTGTTGATCACCTAAATAATCTTTTGCATCAGTTTACCTGTGTATTCGCTCCAATGTAACTGCAGTCAATATGTGCTTGTTTGACTTCAGCCAGGGCAATTGTGACAAACGCAGTCAAAGTCGCAGAGGAATCGGAGCCACGTAGACCGCCCTTGAAACACAAAATTGCAGCCCTGATGAAAATAACTGCGTTAATCTCCAACTAAAGATATTTTCCATTTCAGTGGTGTTCTCTGTTAGCCAGAAATGTAAGGTAATAACAAGAGTATGTGATGATAGAAGGAAGAAATCTCAGTCTTTTGAGAATAGCTGAATATAGAGTATCATTTATGTGTTATTGCTTTCAATAAATCTTTTCAATTGAGTAATTCCTTGAATGGTCTCGACTCTTCTCTGAGCTAAGCAGGGGAATTTGACAGTACCGGTAGTTTTATTTTATTTGTTGCATTTTGCTTATGTGCCTTTTCCATGAAGTTCAAAAATGTTCAGGGGAATATGGTAATAAGTTTGAGAAGGCCTTTCCAGATTAAACATTTGCAATGGGGCAACAGCTTCAAGGCACACTGATAAGGTAAAAACTAAAACATTCAGTATGGACGCCTTCATGTTTTAAACAGAGAGGACGTCAGGGCATTTTACGTTTGATTCATAAGATTATGTTGTTGTTTTTAGTACATTTTCATTGTTCTCTTACCGTCATGTATTGGTTGCTTACGGGATTAGCCTCAGTGAAGCTGCCATCACTGGATTGTGTGTTTTGTAGAAGAAAGTTCACAGATTGGCAGATGTTATCAACGTTGATGTTTCTCGGGTTCAAGGAGTAGACCATAGTAAAGACCTTAACCACATATGCCGTGATCCTAAAAGACCAGAGTGAAGACATTACCACAGTGTATAGTGCAAAGTCTGTTTTACTTCTTAGAATCTGTGGTGTAATGTTATGATTTTAAGCAGTGCTGCTGAAGTTCTCTGTATGGATACAGAAAACTCACAGCTGGCTTGTCAGGCTGTTGACTTCCAGTCATTAGCCATTAAGGCGAGACACTACAGGTGAATAGGGAAACATTTAAATTGAGTATTAATTTAAAACTTTTGCTGTATATTATTGACATAAATATGGGGGGAAATTTAGTGCTAGTTTTCTGTCATTTTATGTTCTGTCATTTTATGACTGTCCCCCCACCCCCTCTGACACCTGGAGACTGCCGGGAGCATTGTGAGAGTCATGTTCTTTGACTTCTCCAGCGCCTTCAACACCATCAGACTGGCGCTGCTGCGGGGGAAGCTGGAGGATGTGGGAGTGGATGAACACCTTGCTGCCTAGACAATCGACTACCTCACAAACCGACTACAGTATGTATGGCTGTGCAGCTGTGAGTCTGAGGTGGTCATCTGCAGCACTGGGGCGCCCCAGGGGACCGTACTCTCACCTTTTCTATTCACCATCTATACCTCAGACTTCACCTACAACACGGACAGCTGTTTCAAGTTCCTGGGTGTTCACCTCAACAATAAACTGGACTGGTCCCACAACACTGACACTCTGTACAAGAAGGGCCAAAGCCGCCTCTACCTTCTGAGGAGATGAGGTCTTTCGGAGTGAGCAGACCTCTGCTCAAGACTCTCTATGATTCTGTGGTGGTCTCAGCTGTCCTCTATGCTGTGGCCCCAAGCTGGTTAGGAGATCCAGCTCTGTCCTGGGCTGCCCACTGGACTCTGTGGAGGAGGTGAGTGAGAGGAGGTTGTTGGCCAAGTTCACATCCATCATGGACAACACCTCTCACCCACTGCACAGGACTGTAGAGGAGTTGAGCAGCTTCTTCAGCGACAGACTGAGACATCCTCAGTGCAAGATGGAGCGCTACTGCAAGTAGTTTCTAACATGTGCAATAACCTCAGTGTTTATGAAACCTGCAATGCCACTTAAGTTATCTTTTTTTACCCAGTGTACATAAGAGATATTTTATACAGTTTATACATTTTTTGTATTGATAGATGCTTAAAGACACTTATTTGTATTGTTATCATTATTAGCTTTTTTTAAATTTAGCTTTTATTCTATTCCAGTATTATTACTACTGTTTGCAAACCCTTTTCTTCCTGATGGCACATTTCCTTACTTGTTGCACCTCCTTGTGTGATCCTGTCCTAAGAGCTGTTGTAACAAGTACATTTCTCCATTGTGAGATCAATAAAGAACTATCTTATCTTATTTTATCTTATTAGTGAATAAATCTGTAAAAGTTCCAATTTTGCCTAGTTTTTTCGGATTTAAAACTAAATAAATCAGGCTGAAATATCCATGGTTTCACCTGCTGTGTCTCGCCTTAAATCTGTAAAAGTTTAAAAGTTTTGACAGTACCATGTGCTTGGGCCACGTCCTCTGTATGGGGGGTAAGAACCATCACTTCTTTTGTAACTCAATTGTTTAGAGTATCCTAAAAAGACAAAAAGAAAAAAGCTAATCTCAGCAACTATGCCTTAAAGCATTTCTGAATTTAACATTCTCCTACGCATTATTCAAATCTGTGGATATCTTAGCTTTTGAATTAGCTAATTATATTCTGATTAAATTAATAATAATACATGTAAGTCAGATGATCGCTCTTATGAAATGTATTTATTCAAAACTCCAGCAGAGGTCACTTCTAGTTTCTATAAAAGCTTAAAACAAAGGTTAAAAGCAAAGTGTGGGGGAACTAGTTTCAGGTAAGGTAATGTTAAACAGAAATAACTAATATCCTGGACTTAAATCCCGACAGTGAACAGACAAAATTAAAACATTTTCAGTTTGTGGGACCATGGTATAAGCGGATTAAACAACGAGGAGCCGTGCATTATACAGTTATAATGCACTTCGCGGAGGAACACAACTCCGCTGCGCGTCGTGGTGTTCTAGACTCGTACATTAAAACAGTATAATGCACGGCTCCTTGTTGTTTAATCCTGACTTAAAGAAAAGGTAGTGAGCGCACCTGTTTGTATGTAGCGATGAGCATCATTCTGGCGCTGCACTCCTACTTTCTCCCAGCCTTTAGTGCGCTCCAGATACAGAGTAGCGATTAGTGGAAAAGTGATCGATGCCAGGTTTTGTTCCACACAACCACCCGGCATTTGGATCAAACTGGCCAAAGGGTCATCCCGGGTGGCAATGTCAATAGTGTCTGCCAACATGTTTCCTGCAAAACACACATGCACATTTTCAGTTTGTTAGAAATTCAGAGGGTAGACATTTTAAGATGAGTATGCTCTAGTTGTGGCTGAAATATATATCTATTATTATTATTATTGTTTTTTAGTCTTGCCCGAATGCAAGGGCCTTGAGGTTTACCTGAGAATTTGATCTTTGTTACTGGCTCAGAGTTGGGCACCACTCCTTTCAGGACTGGCTTGCTTGTTTGAACAACTTGTCTGTTGTCTAGATAAACACTGTGACTTGTTAATACCTGTCAGAACATCTGGAAAGTTGCATTTGTCTGTTCTTCTATTCTGATATGTTTGTATACAGTCTTACCTCGGAAGTTACCAGGATTTAAGTCGATAATCTCACTTTCAGTCTTCTGCACCCCCTCTACCTATCAGGTCATAAACACAGTGCCTGGTCACTATTATAAAAAATGACAGGTCTCAATATGATTTAGATACTTAAAATTCCAGAAACTGATGTGCTGTTCTTCTCTGTCTCTCTGCCTCTCCGCTCCTGAGGCCTGACTTATTGATGTAATCTGTTAGGCCTACACGCTGGTTTTTATGTGACAGACTCATTTGAACACGCATTTGTTTGTTTTGACTGTAAAAACATGGTTTTTAAACAAACCAAAATGGACAGAGTTTCAGCAGTCCAATTGCATATTAAAAGCAGAGTCTGGACACAGCTCGTCTCATTAATGACAATGGAAACTGCTGCTGTGTTATCCACACACAGCCAGGGACTCCCTTTACCATGTCCACGTACTACTGCACATGTTTAATATACAAACTGTTCACAAAGTTTATTTGTGTAACAAGAAATGTGAGCGCTGTTGTAACTGCAGCCCATGTGCACGCTCTCTACCTCGCTCTCCATGAACCTCACTTGCTCACTTTTGCGTCTTAAAGCGCTCCTCAGTGAAGTCTTCGCGATGATGAAAGGTGTGTGGTATTTATGAACACTTTTGCCGTTGTGTGCCATTGGTCAGTGACCGTATAAAACCTTTTTGTGGCCTGTTGTTCTTCTACAACAGATCAAATGCTAACTTTAGCTTGACTTCTAGCGCTGATGCTCCAGTCAAAACTGCTGCTGTTAAAGGCTAGTTACTTTTCTCTTTGAATTAAAGTGCAGCATATTTTCTGGAGATAAACTCACAACCATGCGCTCTGCTGCGTCTGTGAACTGCTTCTACTGTATGTGCAGAACTGTCCACATTGTAAAAATGCTTTTGATACGGTTATGAAGGTAAACATGGTCTTCGTTTTATCGAGAGTGGCGCAGGTGGTAGAGCGGGTCGTCTCATGATCGTAAGGTCGGGGGTTCAAATCTCAGCTCCTGCAGGTGCAGACTGCCGTTGTGTCCTTGGGTAAGACACTTCACTCAATGCCTATGTGTGAGTGGTTGGTGGTGGTCGCAGATGTGAGCAGCCTCGCTTCAGTCAGTCTACCCCAGGGGAAACTGTGGCTACAAATGTAGCTTACCACCATCAGCATGGAGTGAATGAGCCCCCTCCCTTCCATGTGTGAAGCGCTTTGGGTGTGACTATGTCATATGAAAAGCGCTATACAAATAAGATTCCCTTTCCCTTCATTTTAACTAAATGGTTTAAAAAATAAACACTGACACTGCATGCAAATATGGCTTATTTAAGTACCTATATTACAGATTATTACAGATATTACTGATCTAGAACTCCTGATGTTGTCGTGATTTCCTAAACGGAGACACAGCTAGTGGGCTGCAGAATACAGCGCCTGCCCTGTCTTGTGTTACATAGTATTTTTTAAAGAGTGGATATTGTTTTGGGTTTAGAGATAGGCTGTAGTTATATACAGGAAGGCCTATGAAGAACCTGATTGGTTAAGGTTTATAACCAATCGCGGCCTGGGCCCAGCACACGCTCAACCCACGCCCAGCCCACTTACTGCGCCAGCAAGATTGCAGAGTGTGCTTGTCACCTGCGACTGCACTTGTAACCTACCACCTGCACCTTTGCCCTCAAGATTGCGCCCCTGGACAACAACAACACATTCTACAATCTAAACATTGACAAACTTACCACAACATTAAGGATCCTCTCAATACGATCACTGGCACGATTCATAACGTAAGCTGCCACCTGGATGGGTCTTTTGCCCGGTTTAAATGGCACTATGGTGTATGGCACGACAAAAGAAGAGTGCGGCCTCACTCTAATCCTCTGTGAGTGCTGCCGCTTGAAGGCCACGCTGCACATGTACCTGGTCTTTGCCAGAACCACATTCACCTGAGCAAAATTCAGAAATTAGTCCAATCAATTTAAAGTAAAAGTCTGCTCACATTAAAATCCCCAGCAAGGGGAAGGAACTTTAAAATGGGAACCACTTTGCTACTAGTTTAGGGCAACAGCGACACAGATGGTAGAGTGGGTCGTCTCATGACCGTAAGGTCAGGGGTTCGAATCCCAGCTCCCACAAGTGCACACTGTTGTTGTGTCCTTGGCCACATTGCCTAGCACTTTGGATGACTTGTGTCATATGAAAAGCACTATAAGATCCCCTTTCCCTTCCCTGGTTGTAAAGTACATTTTCTGACGTGTTTATTTTTCTTACATCCAAAGATTCATCCAAATAATTGTACACCACTGCTTTAATTTCCACTTGTTCATTTCTTGCCACTGAAAAAGGCAGTTTAAGATCCACAAAGAAATCCTGCTTCACCACAAAGGTCCAGGGCTCAGCCACACAGAAACCTATGTGGACACACCATATTTAGAATCACGCTCAGTTAAATGTTAGTCACGGTTTAGGTCCAGTCTTACCTGTTTTTGTAGAGGAGCTCACTGCGAGAATGGACCACTGAGTGATGCTGTCTGGTATTGGCTGCTCTATTGATAAAGTGCCGAGTCTGAAAAGCATCAAATCGTTTTATACAATTTTATTTATCATTAATAAACTTCTCAGGTTTCTCAATTGTTTCGGTGTTGGAAATATTGACTCCCTTCAGGACCGGATCTTGTCTTATTGCCTGAGCTAATAGCTCTATAAACAAAGCAAAGAGCGGGGGGCTAAGCCCACAACCCTGCCGGGTGCCTCTGTTCAGTTAAAAAGTGGGGGACAGGTGTCCATTAATCTTGATCCTGGCAGTTGGATTACTATACAGAAATTGTATACATTTGATGAATGTATTGTTGAATCCCAAGCGATCCAACACTTATATATATATATATATATACAGAAAGGACCAACTGTCCCGGTCGAAGGCTTTTTCAGCGTCGAGGCTGGCTCAAGCTAATTTCAGGTTTTCATTTATTGCCTCTTCTATAATATGGAAAGTACGTCTAATACTGTCATGTGTTTGGCGGCCTTTTATGAAGTCTGTCTGGTCTTCATGTATTAAATCCAGTAAGTGGTCTTTTGGAGATTATTGAGATGAATAGTTTGTTAGTTAGTTTCAAGTAAAGTGGGAGAGCGACACGGAACAAGAGCGCCGCCATTTTCCAAAGTCAAAATACTTTTCCCTATCATGTGTCCTTTTTATTGTGATTGTTGTTTCTATTGTGATTATTTGTCTGCAGCTAAGCCGCACTATGTGCCCAAGACAAATTTCCCGTTGAAGGGACAATAAAGTTTAATTCATTCATTCATGAATTAATTCATTCATTCATTCGTATACATAGTTGAAAGCATATACTAAGTAAGACTAGAATACTATTGCATTAAAACAAATTGTGTATCTGCCATAATTCCACTTTCACAAAACAAAAGCTAAATCCTGCAAAATTTCAAAGAATACATTCAATTCAAGTAACTACTGTAGTTCTAAATTACACCGACATGCAAAACTATTGCGTTATGTTACCTGTTACGTAAAATCATTGTTATTTACTAATATTGCTCATGCGTGCTATACCGACCATAGCCTACATACCCATCCAGTCTGGCTTCATCAGGCACAAACAAATCCAACCAGAGCCATGTATCTTGTAATTTGTCACGTAGTTTAATTTCATCTATCTCATATTCCTCGTCATCCTCTCCTAGTGCCCACAAAGCATTGTTCTCCTCTGGATCTGCCAAAAGAACCATGTACTCATTATTTATTTATTGCCATCAATATAATACAAAACTAAATAGTTATTGATGGCTAAAAATAAGGTATTTTTGTTGATTGTTAAAAACAGAATATAAATAAACAGGAGGCACAATGTCCTGATTAAACTATTTTAATTTCTTCTCTGAAATGGATTGAGTGCTACACATATAGACTTTTAAAACAAACTTCTGTTACATACATTTGCCAAAAAGATGAATGCCATAAAAAAAAATCCATGTATGCTTTTAATTTTGTCTTTAGTGGTCAAGTCACTTGATCACATTACTTCATTGGTTTCAACTGGTATCAACAGTGCAGTAACAAAAATAATATTTATAATGTATCTGTATTTAACTAAAATCATGACTTGACTTAAATCCATTTGTCAAAAGAGTGAACTGAAATTTGCTGTGACAATCACCACAGGCCCAAACTGCAATTATTCTGTTGTTGCAATCTCACAGCTCATTGTTACCTGAGATGTCTGAAGAGGAGCCAGTGCCCCTGCTTCGTCCAAGCACATTGTCGTCGGTCCTCTGAGAGGTGACTTTGTTTTTGTAGATGTTGCAACATTTGAGAAAAGCAGCGATGCACTCAGGTCCCTCTGCGATGTACTGTGAGCGCTGTTCACATGAGTACGGCATGAGCACACCCCGTAGGCCGTCCCGGCAACAACGCTGGAGTAGTTTTTCCTGGAATTGTCCCACTAACACAAAATTAATTTACAGTTACTCCCCTACGAGTCGTAGTACTCCCCCACTAACACATAAAATTATGATGGATATGACAAAAGATCACATGCTTCTGTTTATTTGCTATGAATTCAATAATGGTTGATTAGCTGCTGCAGGGGGGTTTAGGATGCGGAGGCCCTACTCTCTGTTTTGGTTATGGATTATAACAATCCAAACCCATTGCAGCCCGACCCCATCTGATGCTCAACCCACGCCCAGCCCACTTAGCGGCAAGAATGCAAAGCGCGCTTGTGTCTGCGACTGCACTTGTAACCTGCAATGTGCGCTTATGTCCTCAAGATTGCGCCCCATATCTGAGTTTAAAAACTCAGTTTAAAGATTCAGATATGTTTTGCAAACAGACATCTTGCTCAACAACAATAAAAATCCCAACGCCAAAGACTTCTGACCTCTGTGCCCTGGGAACTGCCATCTCCAGGATCTCCAACTCTGAGACTGACCAGACTTTTTACGACCTAACGATCCTTGCTCCACGGACTGCCCATTCACTCTCCACTTGAACAAAATCATGTGTCATGTGTAAATAACTGAGTTTTCATTCATACTGTATTGTAATAAAACATGTGATGAATGGAGTGATGCTTGAATGTAACCGTGTAACATAAGTCACTGTATTCATGATATTCAACCCCATTCATGATATTTCATCTGTGCCTCATTTGTGTATACGGTGCAATGCACCTGCCCACCACTAGCCGCCCAGCGCTGTCCCTCTCCAGTGCAGTTCCGCCCTTGGCTGAACTCCTGGCCAATCACTACTGGACATGATCAACAGCCAATCAAACGAGGACGCCCCTTTCCGCCTTGAAAATCTGCTGTTATAATGCCTGTGATGCCAGTTTTTCATCGGAATTTACCTGAGCTAAAAACTCTGTAAAAGTATACGCCGTCCAGTGCCAGGGAGTCGACGGCGTCCAGTGCCGCGGAGTCGACGCCCTGTTGGACTGATTTTCGAACTCTGCGTTCCTCACGTGAACAGAGAAACTATGCGCACTACAGCCAGCCTGGTTGTCTAAAAAGTAGCTGAAAGAACTCAACTCATTTCAAAACACACGCGCCGGAACCAGGAAACGGGAAAAGACCGCTCCACAGTCACCGCATCTACCCTGACCTCCGAGCCTGAACCACCGCTCTCTGCCGTACTCCAGCTCCAATCACATTGTGACTTCCCGGTCACTACGACAACGGCACATCAGGTGCAGCGCCATCGTCTCCACTCTGGTGCCAAGGGAAGGACCACAAACCGAACTGAACTTCTGGTGTTGAGTATGATCATGACAGACCTTTGTGAAGCTTTGGCATCCTTTGTTAACAATCGGTCTCATAATCTGAAATGTCTTGAATTCTGTATTCTTAAATTAGTCAATTAAAACCAATTTTCTATCTCTTCTTAATAAGTACCTTGTACTGAGGTTCACACACCTGCATATTAACTATTTGAGAAAGTCCTACTAAAAGTAACTGGGAAAATATATAGAACTAACCCCTTCAGATAAACTTAATTTGGTTTAATTCCTCAGCAATATTTAATTCCATCCTAAAATAGGCTATTCAATATTCATTATCCAGTAATAATGATGGCGTATGACACCTGGTGCCCCAACTAAAACAAGACTTTAGCCTGTTCATTGATCTAAAGTTTGCTCTTCACCAAACTCCTTTCATTTGATCAAATAATTATTCCATTTAGTCTCCCCACAGTTTATAGATTTTATTACTTTTATAGATTTTTAAGTAGATTAATTTTTGCTTACACGTTCTATTGTTTTTATTATTTGTTTTATTATTGGAGGAGCTATATTGAGATGTTTTGTCTATTGTTTTAATTGATTGTGTGCAGCACTTTGGGACTGTCATGTTGTTTAAATGTGCTATTTTTGCCTTTACCGTAGCCAATGTTAGATGCTGAGGAGGGTCATTGTTAGCGGCTAGCTCTTTGTTAGCATTAGCCTGAGTTATTTGCCTGATTTCCTGCAGAAGCTCCGCCCCTACCGTAGCAAATGTTAGATGCTGAGGAGGGTCATTGTTAGCGGTTAGCTCCTTGTTAGTTTTAGCCCGAGCTAGCTGAGGTGCAGCCTTAACTTTCTGCGTTTTGCTGGTTTGGGACGTCATTTTTTCCTTTCTTTTAGAGCCTAATATGGAGCTCCCTTCGGAAATGGAGTGTAAAGTCAAGACACAGAAATAAAATCGAGTGATGTTCCGTGTACGCTCCTCAGTCCGCCATGTTTTTTCCCGCATCTCAAAAGTGAATGACATTTTGATGACCTCTGGCTCCTCTGATATTTCATTGATTGAATGAACAAAGTCTCCTCCAGCTTCTGTACAAGGCGCTTCAAGATGTCTAACAAGGTTTAGAATGAACTCAAACTAGAGATTTGCAAATTTGACAAATTAAACTGATTATAGTTGAGAGAATGTTGCAGAATTTTGGAATAGTTGCAGGAAAGCCACACATTGTGTTAATGGATGTATTTGATGTATCAGCAGAAAGACGAATATGTATTATAACTTGTAATTTAAATTTTCATCCTTACATCCTTTTTCTTGGTTTTAGCTTTGTGCTAATTTTGAGTATTAATGACTAGTATTGAGCCATTGAAATCTTATCTCACAGAGCTGTGTTTGGTGCTCCATCAAATCAGTAGAGCGCCTCCTCCTGGCGTCTACTGGACACTTCAGTTCTGTGGAAGCAACATTACAAAATTTTACAAATCAATGACACATCTTAAGAAACGTTTTATTTGCTTCTCTTTTGATCAGTGTACCTTGTCTACTCTCTGTTGATGGTCCATTTTTCATTGCAAAAAGCAGTCCTGCATCACTGAAAACTCCCATTGCGTTCTGTCCGCTTCCATGGGTGCAGCCAATGTCTCTGCTATTCACCTCATCCAAAATCTAAACTCCGAGATGGGCACAAACTAACACTTAAACTTGAAACGATACTATTTTTAATACACATTTTAAATCAGAAAATGTCTAAACTGAAATTAAGGGTTCCCATAGTATTTGCCATGGAGCATATGTATCTTAAAGAAACGCTAAATGTAATACTTCTTCTTAGATCTCATGCGAGGGGAGGGAAGTTCCGTCCCCATGCGTTGAGCTGAACTGGCGATTTTGTACCAGCAGCTGAGTGTTCTCCACGGCAACTCCATGTTGTTTGAGGTCATCCGGTACGGTATCTAGCCATCGGGTGCCAGGCTTACCCTGCAGCCATCTCCATCCTGTAGCTCCGGGGTTGAACTGCAGGATGGCTTTTGTTGGATGGTCTGGGGGTAAGCGAAGAACATGGCCAAGCCAGCGAGTATAGGCTTAGGGCTTCTCTGGGCTTAGGGCTTCAAATGTAATAACTGACGACTAATGACATTTATTTTGCAATTTCTAATATCATTCTAATATCACTACGCTATGGAATCAAAACCTGACAATTTACCATACAGCCTACTGTTATTAGGGATGCACTGATCTGATACTGGTAGGATATTGGGTCTGAAAATACAATATCGATTCCAAATATCCGATACTGAACCGATACTTTCACTTTGAACTGTATTCTAATATGTATGTTTAATGATTGTATTGTCGGGGACTATGGATGGAAAGTAGCATGGTGATAAATCTGGTGCAGCCATCTTTTTAATGTAACTGCACATTGTCCTTCTAAATAAACTAAACTACAAACTTCAAACCCAGATCGCTGTGCAAAACCGACAGTTAGCATCAGTATGCTAAAGCTAGCTTTAATCAATCAAGGGTGTGGGGAATCAATCATCGCTGTGGGGAATATAAACGGCTCCGCCCCCGCAGAAGCCTCCAGGCACGCCCCTTTCACACCAGTTTTTGAATTTGGTGGATGGGCGGAGTAAACTTTGGAACAGGGGGTGGGTTGGTCTTTAATGATCTTCTGAAGCACTTTCCTCTGAGCCTCGTGCAGCTGTTATACCACACACACATGCAGTATGTGAGGATGCTCTCCACCGAGCACCTACAGAAGGACACCAGCAGTCTCTGGCAGATGTTGTTTTTCATTTGGATCCTCAGGAAATACAGTCTAGTGAAATGGCTACTGTATTTTAGTTTTTTTTTTAAATACTCTAACAGAATCACTGATATAATATACAGTATATTATCACTGACGTTCGTGTCCAGTGGGACATTTGGGCCAACAGACTTTGGTCAGCCTAGAGCCTGCATAAACGGGGCATAGGTCTGCCTTGGTCTGCCTACTTCTGCTGTGGAGTTGCATACTACACACCAAGCTAGTCCTGTTTGTCCCCATTTGGACATGGGACCCAGTGGCTTCTGGTCAGCGTAATATGGAGCTACATATTACGCTTCAGTCTGTTCCTTTTTCTTTCCCATTGGGACATGGCCTAGTGGGTCGTTGGTTTCCCGAGGGCCTGCTTGGGTGGGCGGGCGAGGGTGAATGATTCTTGGTATGCGTGGACACGCGTGGTAGTCGGGTGCGTGGAGGAGTCATTGTGTGCTTTTTGACTTTGTGTGGCTGAGTGTCTGTGGGAGTCGGGGAGGTTGAATGGGGATTGGTGCTGTGTTGTAAAGCGCTTTGTGTTACATTCTTGTACGAAAAGTGCTCTATAAGCAAAGATTGATTGATTGATATAACATATTTATAATGCATTAATGGTCAGATGATTATAAGTTGGAAGTTCTCTATATTAATGTAACAAAGACCAGTCACTTCACAACAAAACAGTTTCTTTACATAAACAACGAATATGACTCACAGTATTGGTTGTATCGGTAGCAAAAAAGCTGGATCGGTGCACCTCTACTGTTATTTTTGCATAACAAGAAGAAAGATGACTCACGTGTCTCTGGGTGAAGCGGTTCTTCCTGAGCAGGTACACAGCTTGGTCCACTGCCACCAGACTAATGTTTGCCAAAGGTTCCCCATGGATCTTGAGCCTCAGCATTGAGCCGGGCCTATAGTGAAGGTGGTTGTAATCCTGTGTGCTGATTTGTGGCTGTAGGATAGATACAACTAGTTTATTGTACCAGTTATTCTGTGTTGATCTGCTGATATAACTTACTCGATTGACGCAAGTCTCAGAAACCTCCAGTTTTATTGAGTCCGATACCACATTACTTCCCAAAATATAAAATGCCACAAAACGAAAAGTCGGCATCATCTCTGGTGTGACTCTGGTTGTGACACTGGTGATGTGTTGATTGCTCACTGGTACATGCTTGGCTTCCAAGATTTTTCCTTTGCTTAGTATCTGAGAAGAGGTCAGAGTGATAAGGCTGAAATAACGGAAATATACAAAGGATGCCATTCCTTGATAAAATAATGTAAAAAGAAGATGACTCAATATATGTGGCAACAGGAAATATACAGTATATATACAATTGAATAGAGCTTTATTTCGGGTTTTAAAGCACTCACTGATAACCCTATCAGTGGGTACCATTAAACGTTCTTTGGTACTAATGGTATCAAAAAAGAAACAGCGATAAAGAAAGTTACTTGGTTGTTTCAGCTTTAATAAATAATAAAAAATAAATAGTGTTATGGAATAAATTACCATTATAGTACTGCTTTATGGTTCTACATGACCAATATTTTATTTAGTATAGCTATCAAAAAAAGTATCGGTACTGGTATCGGAACAGTACCCAGCCCTAGTCACCGACAGGCTACAGTTTGTTTTCATACATTTTATATCAGTATATCATTCCATAAACAGTAAGTCAAGTGTCAATCATTTCTCACCAAGTAAGATATTTTATCAATGCTGTTCTTTTGGTCAGATTTAATGCTCATCTCGAGTGTCAGTTCTCTCATTTCCACTTTGTGGCTTCTCGCATGGATATACAAGTAGTTGCGTCCAGATGATATGTATGGATCCACGGTCACTTCTTTTGTGGCCTGTCTGTCTGCACTTAGTCTCACATGGTTTGTTTTTACCTGGAAAAGAAACACGTATGGACATTATACAAACATTAAAAACTTTTTTTTCTTGATTCGATTGAAAGATGGTGGCACATAGCGCTGTGTCCGGGTTCCCCATTGTACTATAAATAGCCCAAATGACTGCACGTGTGTGCATACGTAATCAGTTTCGTACAACCACTGCGCGACTCCACACAGTACAGG
>OMNZ01089273.1:3793-19275 GCA_900303255.1 Lesueurigobius sanzi
GTCCTCATGCCTTTACTCGGCTTTCACTGTTCAAAGATTTTACAGGGAGTGAATCTAAATTGCCATGAATAGACATTTACCAAAAAAAATCCAATATGTATGCTCTATTACAGCTTTTCATCATGTGTAGGCTAGTAGTTTTTCCGGTAGCACTTTAGAATACGGCCCGGTAACTAATTACCCTAGTACTTACTAGTAATTGCTAACCCTTAATAACTCTGTATCAGACTAATGTATATTGAATAACCTGTTCCATGTGCACTGCTCTATTTGCACTATGTGGTCTGTCCACACTCACATTTGCTGCTAATCTGTAATTCACCATTTATGTGTTAAATTACTATTTTATTAGATTTTTCTATCTTACACTATTTTTATGCATGCCTTATAGTTCTATATTTTTTATATCCTTTTTTTCCATTATTTATTATTTATCATTATTACAAGTTTATGTTTCATGTTCTAGTAGTTACCAGTAGTTACCAGGCTGTAATCTAAAGTGGTACCGTTTTTTCTTAGTTTGATGGGATAATGCCTACCATCTTTCCACTTCCGCACCAGAGAATTTTTTTTGAGAAATATAAACAGTTGAAAAGTTGAAATTTGAGTTGAAAACTTTCTAATAATGTGGACATAGAAAGAGGAATTCCAGAGACTTAACAGGGACTCACCTAAACATCTTGTTTAGTTGTTGAAGAGGCTTGTTTTTAATGAAAAAATATGTAAAATTCAAATTTCGCGTTCAAATTTTAGAGTTCACAGCTCAATATTTCCAGCTAGGAATTAGATATTGAAAAATTCCTCTGAAAAAACCTTCAAAAACATTGTTATGACTGTTAGTGTCTGTAGGTGCTACACACAGTTGTGCTCAAAAGTTTACATACCCTTTTAATCTTTATTTTTCATATATGAATGATAACACTCACAAAAACAATTCGACTCATGGTTAGTGGTTTGTGTGAAGCCATTTATTGCCTAAAAACTGAGTTTACACTTTTGAAATCATAATAGAAACTATTCAAATGTCCCTGATCTAACGTTTACATGACCTTCAACAACCGCCAAGAAAAACTCACTTCAGCTGAAATACAGGACTCTCTGACAAAATGTATGTTTGTTTCAAGATGATTTTGATCTGATTTTGATCAGGGACATTTGGCTACTTTTTCTTGTTGAAAAACAAACTTTTTTGACAATAAATGGCTTCATGCAGCCACTAACCATGAGTGAAATAAAGGTTTTTGTGTTATCTTTCATATTCTATGAAATGCATAAGTTCACATACCCTGAGCACAACTGATTCCATATGAACATGAACACCTTATTGTGAATATTAGACTATTTATTTATTTATTTGTTAATAGAGCAAACTGAGCAAAAATCTGAAAATTGAAAAAAATCAAGCTTCACCTGCAGAGTCTCCCCTTAGATATAGTAGCTAGACACTGTACATGTTATATGTATTTACGGTATACTTCCTAGTCACATCCTCCGGTTAGTAATCTAATGGCATAGCCCTTAATTAAAATCATTCTCGTCTTAACTGTGCGCTCATCTATGCCGCTCTCCTTGCAGCCATCTGAGCGTGGCTAAAGCTTGTCTTAATCTCCCTCCTCCAGCATCACGGAACAAAGAGCAGAGCTGGCACATCCTTGTTTTTCTAACTAATGTCGATTACATATTTGATAAACAGCCATTCGCATTAGCCTTAGCCGAGGTCAGGATTAGCCGTGTTCATCCTCAAACTGCTCTGTGTCGATGCCTCGTCTGTTTGTTGATCTTTCCTTTTTTTTTTTTTTGTTGCCCGGTTGTTTGTGGCCATCTGAAATCCTAAAGGACACGACTTCCCACACAAATATTTGAAAGAGTGATTAAAAATCGTTTGGGAAAACAGATTTATTGACTGTTGCTGTTGTAAACACAAAGACGCGTACAGAGTTGAAGCAGTTTTAAAGACACGAGGAGTGTGACTCTAGTTTCTTGTTAGGTGGTGTACATTTTTATGAGATTTAAATAAAGCTTCTTTGGCCCAATATAACAAGGTGGGTCCGTAGTGGCACCAGGACCAGCGCAAGTAAAGTTATCCAAAATTTATATTGAGAATTGAAAACATACATTTCCAAGAGGTTGTAGATGCAGACGGCCTCTGTTTGACTCATACCTAGTGTATTTTCATGAATTTACTTTACAAAAATATTTTTGAATAAGTTTTGTTTAAGAACAAAGCATCTCAAGGGTTGTACTTTCTGCAATCTCCAAATAATTTGATCGGAAATCATGTTTTCTCTGCTCTGATCTGTTTGCTCAAGTTTAGTAGAGTTTAACCTCTTAAGCCCTAACGTCCCCATTTTTGGGGACTTGCCACTTTTAGAGACAATCCTTGTTTATTCTAATCTTATGTAAAAATTGCCAACATTTTCAACGACAGAATAATGGATAGAGCCAGATTTTATTTTGTGCTCAAAAGTTCACCTTGAAACCTTGAAAGAAAAAGCAACATGTTTTAAAATATTTTAACCTTTTAAGCCCTAAGGTCCCCGTTTTTGGGGACTTGTCACTTTTAGAGACAATCCTTATTAATTTTAATCTATTTTTTTAAATGTGTTCACAAAAAAAGTGTATTTTTCTTTTCTTTGAAAAACTGTATTTTATGACCCAATATATAAAAAGCATCAAAAATGTTCAATGTTATTGAAATATTACAAATTAGAATTTTTTGGCCAAAAAGTGCCAAATTATGACCTATTTATTACAATGGGATTCCGCCTAGACTATGATTTTCTTGAATATGTTCACATCTACAGTATCCCCATAGACATTCATATCATATGAGAGCAATATGAACATTTTAGACATTTTACAAGCTGTTAAAGCCTTCCAGAGGATATGTAGACCAAATTCGGAAAAAACAGCCACGGGCTTAAGAGGTTAAAAAACATTAGACAGATATTTAACTTAGGGTGACCAGATTTTCTGTGATTTTGTAGCAGGGCCAATCAGGGAGCCAGATCTTGACTGTGTTTCTGCTTGTCACCAATCAGCACTGACAGAATAGACTTGAGGTTTTCAATTGCTTTCTTCTTTGTACAGTAGTTGACATTGCATGCCCCAAATATATTCATTTTCAACTGAAGTGTGTTCACACTGGGATCACATTGGGCAAAAGTTGGGACACCTGGGACAGATCCAGTGTAAAACTTGGACAAATTAATGGTTTTGGAGAAATGCATGGGGACATGGGACGGAGGGTTCAAAACTGGAACTGTCCTGGGTAAACTGGGCTGTCTGGTCACCCTAATTTATGGTAACTGGAAAAATGTACTTAGAAATAAAATCAATAGCATTAGATATAGTTCCTCTTCAGGTTAAGATTATAGACACAAGTAAGGAATGGTAGTAAAAGGGTTTGTGTGATTGTGAACTTGTTTTAATAGTCATAAACATATTTTCATGATCTGAGCAATAAAGTTTTTTGTAAAATGATGTCAATAAAAAATCAGGTGAGATTTTAGGACTCCATGTATGAGATACATTGGAAGACAGTCTGGGATTGCACCGTTGACTGACTCAAATTCTGGTGCGAACACTACCAGACCAATCACAGCACGGGAGGCGGGAGTTAGCGATGCCTCGTTTTCAGCTAGTCAACAAACTAGTCAAGATGGCGGCCGCAACGGAGCGATGTTTTAGCACGGCCTTATCTTCTGTGTTGAATCAGCTGAACTTAAAGCCACAACAACTGGCTGCTCTGTAGGTTTTTCTTTTTTTAAAAGGGCCATTTTCGCCTCTTCCAACTGTGTTTACGTCTGTCTTTCTCTGATTGGTTTATGATGGGTTTGTTAGTCCTGCCTCTAGTCTCGAATTTGAAAGCCAGCCAATGGAGCAGTCCCAGAATCCCAGACTGTCTTCCAATGTATCTCATACATGGAGTCAGACTCTAAATTTCAGCCTTCTTGGAAATGAATTTTGTTATCTTATTTACAGGCATTTACCCATAATTGTTATTTTTCATAATGATACATAAGTAAAAATCACTTGAACTTGATCTTGACCTGGAATACTGCCAATGCCCATCTGAACACTGTGCGGCAGCTACAATTTAATATCATGTAATATATAGTTTGGAATAAAAATAACAGAATAGTTGATGCCTCAAATGATTACAGACCTGTACATATTGTCACTGCTTCCTTGGGCAAGTCACTTCAACCACATATTTTCAAACGTTACATGGAAGCAACTAGGGCCTTACAAAAGTAAAATTGTGGCTGTATTTCTTTAGCGGAGAAAAACGAGCCGCGTGTTGTAAACATGTCACCACAATATCACAACAAGTGCTGCGAGGGATTGGAAGAATTCCCTTTCTGAACAATGCGTTTGGAAAAAAAAAAAGTTTCAAGTGGCTTCAGTTGACCACACACAAAGGCCCTGATCTGCTTAGGGTCCTTAAATCTCTCCCTCTGTCCTTTTCCTTCCATTCATTCTTATGTCGGACCCTTTCCAAAAAGCCTCAGTCTCGCCCACACAGCTCCAACCCCGCCCAGGCCACTCCAAGAATCTTCAAAGGGCCTGTCTGGATCACTATAGCCCAAGAAGAGGAGTTTAAAGACCTCTCCTAGCTCCTATTAAAAATGCTTAGAGGCGTATAATTGACAGCCATATGCCATTCTCTGAAATAGATGTTGTGATGGTTGAAGTAATCTCGCCTTTTTACTCCGGCTAGCGTGATCCTTCTGAAAACGTTTGACATTAACACTAATCTGTTTATTGTTTCTTCATATTGAGCTGCGGCTGTTCTTTATGATTTCTTCACTGAATTACAAGACTTTGGTTTTTGTTTTTGGACCACATAAACAATAAACTAAGGATTATTGTGTGCTCTGTGTAGGCCCAGTTAGTTTTGATAGGCTATAGGCTGGAGTCTAGACTTAGACAAAGAAAGTAACTACAGTAAATACTAGTATGATAGATTACTCAGATCTAATAGACTGCTGTTGTCTGCCTTTAAATATTTTATTGACCTTGCAGTTGCTAAGTATGTCATGAATGAACGTAAACCCAGAAGTAATATTGATGCAAAAAAAAAAAAGCTAGTGGATGCTGAAAACTGTGAGACATGCTTATAAATGTATCCCCATGAAAAATGTTAGGGAAAGATGTTAGGGATGCGATAAACAAAAAAATCAGCATACTGTAGGTCTTACCATCCCCTCGTACTCATTTGGTACAGAGGGTCTGGATCTTCACAATTGAGCTCTGTTTTCAGGTGGGAGGGGTCAACTCCTTTAAAAGTTCAAAACGATTGGATCTGATTTTACCCAATCACTAGCCTGGTCTTAGCCATCCGTATTATCATTTCCTGCATATGCCTGACGTCACCTACAACACCCCCCTCCCGCTCGCTGAATGGTCCGAAGAAATTCAACTGATGTCTCGCTGCCACTGAGATCAGACCCAGACTGTAACATGTAGGAAATGATAATCGACCGGAGTTTACTGATGGCTAAGGCCATAGTAGCCTGGTCTTACCATCCCCTCGTACTCATTTCGTACCTACACAATTGATCTCCGTTTTCAGGTGGGAGGAGTCAACTCCTTTTAAAGTTTGAAACGATTGGATCTGATTTTACCCACTCGCTAACCTGGCCTACAAGCCCCGCCTCCCCCGCTCGCTGAATGGTCCGGCGCAATTCAACCGATGTTGAATCAGACCCAGACGTACATGTAGGGAAAATGATAATTGACCGGTGTTTACGGATGGCTAAGGCCAGGCTAAGGCCATAGTCTAAAATACTTGATTTGCAAAATGTATTTTAAACTTACACTGGATTTAATATATTTTTTTTAATACTTGATTTGCCAAAAACAACAACAAAACAACAACAACAATGGTGCAGCGTCAGCAGTGATGCGGCCGTTGTATCGGACTGTTGTGGGAAAGAAGGAGCTGAGTCAAAAGACAAAGCTCTCCAGGTGATGAGCGCACCCTTAGAGATAGGCTGGAGGTGCTCGGAACAGAGCCGCCTCTCCTTCACGTCGAAAGGAGCCAGTTGATGTGGCTCAGGCATCTGTTTCGGATGCCTCCTGGTTCCGGGCATGTCCCCCTGGGAGGAGGCCCCTGTCTTTAAGCTGGCCTGGGAACGCCTTGGGATCCCCCAGGAAGAGCTGGACCAAGTGTGGATGGGGAAGTCTGGGCATCTCTGCTCAGACTGTTGCCTCCGCGACCTAGCCCACGGAAGAAAACGGATGGATGGATTTGCAAAAGTTAGAAACAGTCAAATAATGTTGGTCAAATGAGCGACTAACCCTTTACTAGTCAAAGCAAATTCAATTTAGATTAATTTTCTGAGTTATTTTGAGTTATTTAAACTAATCTAGATGTTTATTTTTTGCAGTGAAAAGGTTAGAAATAAGTTTGGACCACAACAACTTAAGGTTCTCACTTCATTGGTCTTTCTGTGTTGTGTTCCTGTGTTCCCGTTACTGCCCTGATCGTTCACTGGGTGCTCTGGTTTTACCCTCAACAGTTTGACTCACAGCAGTGATCAGGACTAACCCCATATTTGATTTATAATGGCATTGGACAAATTATTGTACCATGTATCCAAATAAGGAACATTCAAAATAATGACTACTTCTTCTAAATATCATATCACAATACGTTAATATTCAATGACCACTTCCTTTCTGATCTAATCCTTGCATTGTTGCCTTCTTTGCAATCCTCTTCCCTTTTGCTTTGATTCCGCTAAAGTCAACTCGGGCGATGACATGCGCTTGTCTCGTGCGCTTTTAGACGACGAGAACTACTGGGCCTATTTATATAATGAGTTCTCGGAGCATCGTTGATAGCGGTGTTTAAGTGGCCTTATTGTTCACTCATGGCTCACTAATGCACCGCAACCGGCCGGAGAAAAGACGCACGGACTTCCTTTATAATTGGACAAGTGCTCCTGAATGTCTTTGCTACAATGAAGATAATTAAGATAGTATGTTCTGTATTAAAAACCTATTAGTCTCATACGCCGACCCCAGAAAATACAAGATTGCTTTTGGTTGAATAAGTAAATACGCAATTTCATTTTTTGTGCGGATAATGTGAGGTATTCAGTCATTACTAGAAAAAAAACCATAGTGGGTCCCTTTTGACCCAATAAAAAGTCTATGTTTTGTGATTTAATTGCTCTAGTCCTGAGAGATAGCAACATATAACCCGGAATGTTCTGCAGCGTGGCTTTAACAACACATTTCCACGAAGACAAGTGCTCCGTGTTATTCCCGTCACGCCGGACTTAACCAAATAAAATCATCGGAGGGATTGCAGTTGTTCAATTAGGACTCATTAAGGCTTTGTGATTGGCTGAAAGCAAAATGGGCCCTCACTTACTGTATCTCGGGGCCACGGGGGTCAAGGATCTGTGGAGAACGCGATTGGACGCTCGTAGCGGCAGGAGTGGGCCAATTGCCGGGCTACATGGCGGCCCATGACCCCCGCAGCCTCCTCATCCTCCCAACTCGGCGGCTCCATTTAGCTAACACGAGCGGCTAAAGGACTGCTAAGTTGTACTTCAGAAGTCCTCCAGTCCAATCACTCATTTATCCCAAGAGATTTTATCACTCTCCAGAGAGAATCATCAAGAGGGATCAGCAAAGTGTTGGGGTTCTGAACTGGCAACCAACAATTATCAAAGTCGCAAACCTTATTGGCTACATTGTGCAAGTCTTTTTCTAGTGGATATGACACATTAGACAAAAGTTTTCACTAAATCAGAGTCATTATACTTTAGGTTTTCCAAAAGATTGTACATCATTTTCCCTGATTTGAAATTGTTTATTTTTTTGATTCCATATAGAGTTCGGGAAAATTCACTGTTACCATAGAAACCCACCATGTTTGTGGGTGCTAGCAAACGTTGTCCATAGACTAACATTAGACAGAAATATTATAAAAAGTGAAGAAAAGAGCTGTGGAACAACTGCATTAGCCGCTGAGTCACTGCTGGTAAATACATTGAACACACTGTTCACAGGCCGGTGGACTGCAAACTCGGGATTGAACAACAGCCAGTGGCATGCTGGGTAATCGGGAGAGTCAGGACATTTCCAGATGGGCCGCCTCACTTTTGGGCCGCCAGAGAAAATTTAATTTGATATTGCACTCTCTCAGTTGTGCTGTCATAGGCATATTATATAGGCTGTAACTGGGCTGCAGTAGGAGCCTGGGTCTGTTTCAGACATGAATAACGTCACTATCATGTAAATCTACCAAATAAGAGACAGAAATAACTTTCACACCATGCGTTTGAGATATCGAGAAGTAAAACACCCCTCTGGTTTAGCGCAAGTTGGTGGACAGGGGAGACATGCAGCGTGTCAGTGTCGTGAGCAGCAGAAAACAAAAGGCAGGTGCTGAAAAAACATGAGCAATGTGTAAAACAAAAGCGTATAACTAAGAGCCAACATTTAATTAGTATGTTACTCGTTCTGATGGCGTTGGAGATGCACCAGATAATGTGTGTGGCCCATGTTAAAAAAGAAAAACATCGTGGGGAATTGATCCCACTATCTCCACAAGCACCCTAACCCCTCAGCCAAATCTCTGATAGCTTGAGGGCTGATCAAAGTGATAAAAGTAAATAATGTCCCACCACGCCCCTGACAGCAGCCTTCGCAGTAGTGGCCTCTGCAGCTGTGGCTGGACACAGCTACGGGACTCGTCGTCCTGGGAACCATCAGGCCCATCCGTCCATAGGAGTGGATCCCTTCCCCAATGTGGTTCTCCTCGAGGTTTCTCCGTTGTGTTCCATGTGGTTTTCTTGAGTCCTTGCCGTGGGGGAGGGTCTAAGGATGTGGGAAACCCCAGGCTGACATTTCATTGACATTTCATTGTTTGATGTTTGATATCGACTTGTTTTGTGTTTGTACCGACCTCTGAGATGACTCCTGTTGTGATATTGGGCGTTACAAAAACGGATTGATTGATTGAGTGTCAGAATGCCTTTATATGAACGATATTTTACCTTTTAAAACCTCCATTTGTTCAATATGGACAAACCTGCTGCAAATCCCATTTGCTATATGACGTCACAATCCTGAACTCTATTGGATATGGGCACAGAAAGTGACATGAACGCTCACTCAACCAGGAAAAACAACTGGGGAACTGGGGTCAAAACAAGCTTCCCGACTTCCGCACCTGAAATCCTCTGATTGTTGTTGGTTAAACACGGCTACTTTCACAGGTTTACTGTGAGCCTTTGTTGTCTTTGGAGTAACATTTGCGAGAGAAATGCCCAAAATGTATAAAACTAAATGTATATTTTATAAAACAAACAAACCAAAGCTTTTTAGCTTTTGAGACATTAACACCCAATTTAAATAGTTAGCTCTGTTAAATGCTAATTAGTGATGAAAGTTTGTATCTGGTGAAATCAAAATCCCCACTTTCTGACAGAAAGCACATGAACACAAACCATTTGGGTACAATGGACTTCCATCTGGGGAAAATGAGTTCCCCAGTTCACATGAATGGGCATTTATTTCTACCTATGTCACAAACTTAAAAAAATATATAAAATAACTTAAGTAAAAATAAGATTAACACCTTCCACAGATATGATCCATCAAACTAAATCATTCAATTAAAACCATTTTCTTTGTTATATGCAACTACTGTGGATCCCTCACATTTTGTATCTTGGTTTTTTTTTAAGGCTATTGCATTTTTTTATGTGGAAAATCTTGGCTTGATCTATGTCTCTAAAGGCCCCAATTGCAAATTAATTTATTGCACCGTAATTTCATGATCGCAATAGCTTTGAAATAGCATGGTACCTGAAAGTGTTTTGGTCATTAATCCAAACTTAACCCTAGCCCTGACTCTGACATAGTATAATGACTGTTGATTATCGATCCTTTGGAAACGGGCTGCAAAATGCCTTACTATCCCGACACTTCCATCTTATTACTACGTTATTACTGTGCTGTAATGGAAAGTGCACCTAAACCTTGTCTTCCTGCTGGCTGCCTCTGGTCGGAGCTGGGATTGAATCACCGTTTGTTGGGACCTGTTCTGCAACAATGCCTTTATGACTAATAATGTCTTTGCACAAATCTGTGTGTTCAAATAGTCGACTGTGACTTGCCCAATATGGTAATGTTGGGTGTGTTTGGACAACACCGTGATGTAAATAAATGTGGGTAACTCCACATTAGTCTCTAAGTACTGGACAACGGATATTCTCTCAGATGGATTTCTCTCTGAGTGGCTCTAAAAGATTTGGGATTTGTGAAGAGAGCAGGATCACTGCACTCGCACTGATTGGTCTGAAGGGAGATTTCAAGATTTGGATTTCATCTTTTATTTATTATCAAAGGAAGAACATCATTTTTCTTTTCTTAACTGTTGATAAATAACATTTTAGGTGTTCAATTTGCGCCATCTTTGTCATTACATAATTCATTACACTTTTATTTTAACATTTTATTACCTCTCACTCCTCTACGGTAATAAAGTTAAAAGAATCATCCATTGGCATTTCCCTTTCTTGAGTACAATGATCCTCTCCTCACCACTGACCATCTGAATCCAAAACACAGTGAGAGGGGACATCCAGTGGCCCCTTTGGTCAGTGCAAAACATTTTTTTTTTTTTTTTCCTTCCTACAAGACCAGCTTTGCATCCGATCTCCTCTAATCCCTCCCACTCGAACCTTAGTCCACCGCAGCCCGCATGCCAACAGATTAACACAATACGCAAAGATAATTCAGCCATCGCAGGACCGACAGTGATCTCTCTCAAATCTAGGAAGATACCCCGCCCCGCCAAACCCAGATTAAGTCCACAGATCTGCAGCCTCAGACCCTCTTAGGCCATTTATTAGCATTACTGTCCCGTGCTTTATTTATGTGATTTGGGCAGCAGATAAAGCTCAGTTTGAGTGTCACAAAATCTGCCTTGGTTTAGATAGACGGATATCCAGATTGAGAGCAGAAGCAAGAGAGCACCGAGTAATCCATATTATGTGCCGCAAAGAGGGAATTATTTAAGTGTCTTTGTCGCGCAGTCTTTTTGGCAGCGGTCATTTAGGGACAGGGCGACAGAAGCCAGCCCCATTCTCCAGTAGATTATGTGATTTCAATTAAGAGGCTGAAGATTGGAGAATTATGATTCGAAAAAAAAGATTGAAGGGGATTTACAAAGAGGGAAGAAGGCAATTTCTAAATCACTTTAAAGCGTTTGTGCTAATGGAGGATGTATAGGCTTATTTGGATTTGTTTGATTTTTAAACACTAAATCAAGATGTGACTATAATCTTGGATAAACAAAAAAAATGGTGGTGAGTTGAAAGTCATGCAGTTGGGGTCTAATATATATTTAGTAATTGCTGTACTTATTGCAAATGTATTTGACTACTTATTACCAGTGTTGGGTGTAACTTATTACTACTGTAAGTAACTAGTTACTGTAACGGGATTACAATTTGAGTAACGTAGTAGTATATATAGTTACGATGAAAATACTTGTAATTCAGGTGTTGTTGTATACATAGAGTATTATTTTATTATTTGAAATGTTTTTGCATTACCAGCCAGTGTCTTGGAGACTTAACTGTTTAATTGAATTGTTCTGGCTGATAAATCATTTACTTTCTTGTTAATGTTGTGTCATTTGGACCAGTTTTGAACAACTTGTTTGTAGTTGACCTTTATTTAAATGGCTTTAATAAAACACATATTTGATTATCTTCTGTTTTTCTGAGACACAAAGTAATCCAAAAGTAATGTAAATGAGTTACTTTCTTGCAGTAGTAACTAGGTAATGTCATTAATTACTTTTTCACAGTAATTAGTTACATTACCTAGTTACTACTGCAATGTAACTAATTACTTTGTCAAAGTAACTTACCCAACACTGCTTATTACAACACCCAACTGAAAACAAAGCCAGAATATACATCAGCTCTGTATGGTACAACTTTGTGCTGAGTTTTTAACTATACTTTCTGTTGGCTCTCAGGATTGGCAGCCTGTTAGTAATGTGCCATGTTGTATTTCCTGAGGACTTGGCTGAAAGATGCCCACCATCAGAAGAAGAAACACCTGTAGTTGACAAACACAGTTAACTGCACAAATCACCAGATCAGATCCAACAGGAGCCGGCACAAGTCCACACCTCCTCGTGGTCTCCGAAGTTTGGGTTTGGGGGCCTTAAGTTGCCAGCCTCTTGCCTGTGTTGTTCCCAGTGCAGATAGTTGGAGAGCGAGCTGTGTTCCCGCAGCGACAGACTGTGGCCCCTCTCTGCTGTGCTCAAGGGCCCTTGAGGCGGCCATTATCTGGACGCCCGCCTCGCTGAGGCATATGGGTAATTACTGAGCTAATAGAGTGATGGAGGGAGAGGCGCAGGCAGGAGCCTAGGCCAATTAGATGATGCATTAGTGTTCTGTCTTTTGTAAGCACCTAATGTGTGGGGAAAGGCTGGGCGAGATCGAGAAAACGTGTCATTTCTGAAGGGTCAGGATCCTTGTGAAAATGCAAACAGTCTCTCTCCTTCTCTTTCTGACACACGCACACGCATGCACGCACACACACACGCACACGCATGCACGCACACACACACACACACACACACGCACGCAGGCGCACACACACACACGCACACACACACACACACGCACACGCACGCACACGCACGCAGGCGCACACGCACACACGCACACACACACACACACACACACACACACACACACACACACACACACACACACACACACACACACACTTACAGCCGTGTGTGTATTTGAACATGTGAGCACCGCACACAGCTCACTGATTACAGCGCTTTGTTTTGCTCTTTTCTCTAAGTGTCTGAAGAGTGTGAAGTCCTAATTATTACACACTGCCTCCGCCTCACACACACATGCGAAGCAAATGCAGATGAGTCCAAATAAACCAGGAGACCCTGCCCAGTCCATTGAGGTCTGCTACGAGAATCCACTCCATCAATTACATTAAAGAGGCTCCTAATGACGGACACAGCTGTAATCACACTCAGCTGAAGCGTCTTTGTTTGCTCCTATTATCATCAGCCTTGTGGAGACGAATCTGATCTCAAGCATCGCCACATTGTTCCATGTTAAGAATGTGTCTTTGTCGCTGTCCAATCAGCTCGGATTGTGAAATACAGTTGTGGCGGTCCAGCTGCAGCGGCCCCAAAGAAGCTGCACAAAGTTGGCCAGTTTCGCATATTATCTTTCTTTTACTTTTTGGGCAGTCAAATTTCGAAGACCATTCACAAGTCAACCAGAGCAGACAGACCATGTGAAACTTTTCGTCCAAACAACTTCCTTTCAACCTTGATCTGGCTGTGCGTACAGTATTTCATGGTACACATTATCAGTATTATTTGACCCGTTTGGACTTCACACTTGTCGACTGGACCACCACCACAGCCGACGCGTTATTAAAACAAAAAATTACATGCAAATACACCCCTTCATTGTCCTTATCGCCACGCCGCTGTGAAACGCGTGCCGCTTGAGGGTGGACTGGACGAAAGCATATGATTAACGGGGCCAATGGCATCTTTGTTAGCCACATAATAACTCCAAGGACCTTTGCTTTTCCCGTATTACCGGCCACTTTCATATCAACCTCTCCACAACCCATGCACAATGTTTGAGCAACACAAAACACTACTATTCTCTTCAGCCGAATAACCTGTAATAGCCGCCATTATTATTCCCAATCACAAACAGCGGCGCTTATTATCAAACAAAAGACTTGATTAGTGATATGATGGATAGAATGGGAAGTGCTGCTTTCCCAGTGGCTGTCGTCGGCGTGAAATTGGTTCGTTTTACATATTTGACCTTGCGACGGCGCGCAAAGTTGCTCTTAATTGCTGGTAATTGCAGGTGATCTTTGATGAGCTAAGTCGCCACCGAAACCAGGGGGGTGCGTTTGGCGCATTCTGATCTTCGGCGCTTGATAGAGAGGGCTTTGGTGAGGTTCAAAGACGTTCCCAGACTGCGTCACCTTGAGGAGTTCGCTTGAGGCGATCTTCACACGAGCCGCGCATAAATAAAAGAGACAAAGGAATAGGAGCTGACGTTTAAATATGTTTTTAAACCGACCAAGGGAGAGATTATGACAGTGGTAAGGCTTGTATTATGAATTAAGCCTTTGATTGTCTAGGAAATTAAAATGAGAGGAATTATACTCTTTTTTTAATGTTATGTATACATTCAAAAAGTACCCTCTGATGTGTGCATACTTTTAGCAATAACATAGCTATCCCCTTTGGCCTTATTATTATTTGACAGCCATTCTTTGCCATAATAGCCCTGTGCCCGATTTGTTATTAGTATTTTGTTAAAGAAGATGCTTGTGGAAAAAGGACCACTCTGCATCTAATTTATTGATATGAACTAGCAGGCTGGTGTTGTAAGCACTAGAGTGATATTAATGCTTAGTTTTGTCCCTTGAAAGTTGTGAAACGTGCTAAAAACTCATACCTGCAGATTAAAAACTGTGCTACTAAAGTTAGAAATGAGTTTGGACCACAACTAACAGTTTAAAGATTTTACTCATTCTCCCTGTCATAGGGGGGATGAGTGACACATTTACTTTGCCAATGTGAGTGCAGTGTCTCGCTTAAGTATCAATGTTAGCTGAATTATTTACCATCTAAGTGACTGCATATACAGTGATTCAAACTCCTATATATAAAGTTGTGGTCATAAGTTTACATACCCTCTTAAGTTTATGTACATACCTTTTTCATCTTTTGGGCATTTTTCATAGAATATGAATGATAACACGGAAATCTTTTTAGTGGTTGTGCAAAGACATTTATTGTCAAAGAACTGAGTTTACTCTTTTGAAATCATAATGAAACAGAAACGACTCAAATGTCCCAGATCTGACGTTTACATGACCTTCAACAACTGCCAGGAAAACTGTTCAGGGGCAAAGAAAAACTCACTTCAGCTGAAATACAGGACCCTGAAAGAACTGATGTTTGTTTATGTAAACTTTTGATCAGAGACATTTCGCTAGTTTCTAGTTGAAAAGCGTAAACAAACAGGTTTTTTCAAAATAAATGGCTTCACGTAACCACTAACCATGAGTGAAATAAAGGTTTTTGTGTTATCATTCATATTCTATGAAATGTATGAGTTTCAGGCACATTTTAATCTTTCATTAACACTTTGTTTTACAGTCTTAATTGCTTTTAAGGACAGTTCTCATATTTCATCACTTTGGACTTGGGATGCACCGATCCAATACTGGTATCGGATATCGTAGCCGATACTGGAAAAAATTACAATATCGGTTATTCCGTTTGTGTAGGTTCTCAGTCATACAGGAGTTGTCCATCGTAGGCAAATATTCTTTAGTCTTCATCTGTACTCTGTAGTTGAAGTGTACGTTTCGATCTTAGTCCAAAGATCGTCATCAGCTACTGAAGCCTGGGGCAC